>JAQIXQ010000654.1:0-23401 GCA_034700485.1 Pseudosinella alba
ACGAGTACCCCCTGGAATTGCTTAGGACCCCCAAAAACTATTAATTTGTATTTACAAATGCTCATAATCACCTCATATGACCCCCAGAAATAATTAATTAGTACACATTTATGCTCAAAAGTACCCCCAAAAAGTTCATAGAACCCCCACTATTGAAATCGTGGCTGCGCGTATGCATATTACTATTTGTATGGAAACCAATTTTGAAATCTCATAAATAAATCGTCATTCTCATGGAGAGAGAAATTACCTCTTCTAAAAAAATGAGATTCATATTGAGCTAACTGCTAAACTATTTTATTTTAGAGTTCACCAGACAATGCAAGCAAAAAAAATTACAAACGCTTAGATATATAATTTAAACTCCATGCTAAACTTAGCCATTTTTTGAGCCATTTAAAGTCATGTCAAAATAAATTTAATCTCCCGTCAGAAATGCATGGACAACAGAGATTTTATGCCACACATTGAAGATGAAAAACAAAAACTGTAAGTATGCCTCCTAAAAGGGCAAAGGTATTAGACCAGACCAGAGATCCGTGGGCGTATCTATATTAAATATTGAAAATATTGAAATTTGAGATTACGAATGATAAAAAAAAGCAGTTATCCACCCATGCAATTTTAGCTCAAAGTCAGAACTCTGCAGCCCAGTTCCACTCAAAATCAATGCAGTAGTTTTATTGCTCATTCATTCCTGATCCCTTCTTGAGAGTCCTTTTTCTATGTTTTTATGGCAACTGTTATGCCGAAGGAGGAGAAGTTTGGTGGTTTTAGCTTCTGGCTTCTAGCGCTCTCCGACCTTATCTATTAACTCTGTTGTTCATCCCAATCCAGATTTTCTCACACTGGAAACAGAGTTTTAAAAAGTAAAAAAATATTTTAACGGAAATATTGTCCTTCCCATTAAATTTAGAATGGTATATGGTGGTGGGTGGATTAAACTAGCCATGTAAGAAATGTCTTACAATGTCCTGCAGTCTGTACTTAAATCTTATTTATGACATGCCCCAGCTCAGCAGTAAAAAAATATTGGACAAAAAAGCTGAAGATGAAAAAAGGTTCGATGAGGTTGATGATGTCGATGTGACATGAACAGAATTGTTGTCAGCGAGCATATACATAATATGAACTAATTGGTGTGAGTGAGCAAGATCGAAAATTACAGAAGTACGTTGTGCATATCTGTTAGCTAATAATCAGTTAGGATCAAGTTTGAAGACCCTACCCGAGAAAGGTGTAATTGACCATGAAGTTTGAGAATGAAAAAGTTGTGGACCCAAGAGCATTTTATGAATGAGTGAGATTGTGTAATGGGGCATCCATTTCTGGCATATTTATGTATATTGATGTGTGGATCTCTCTTGAAGAGGATCCAGATTTATACCGTATTTTGTACCCTTTCATGGAAATATATATTTTTTCTACCAGCCCTTAAAATTTAATTAGATATGCATTTAAATATGATGAGGAATAGAATGGTTCATATTTTGAAAATAACTATTCAAATGAGCAAGCAAACGAGCCGGGGACAGATTGCAAATAAACAAAAATATTCGAATTTTAGTTTAAGTGTGTATATAACTTACGGAAGTATTGTAGATTCATTTTTTGCTAGTTCATTTTTTCTGCAAATGTTTAATTGGGTGGGTCGAGAGTCTATTTGGATGTGCCATATTATGTCAAACAGTTAAATTGATGAAACGCAACCTACTCAAAGCTCTATTTACTTGAGTAAGGTTGGGGCAGTTTGAGATTTGTTAAGTGAAAGTCAAATACTAATTCCGTTGTGACTTAAATGGGAATTAAATTTTTAGTACTTATTTAAATGAGATTTGTTTTCTACTCATTCCCTCCGGACATGAGCAATTCTTACCTCCGACTTCAAAGGGAAGTGGTAAGATGAACCCAGACTAGAATCAAATATGAATCCGGCTCCAGACTAATAATGTATATCAGTTAGCTTCTTTGTTCATCCCGAGTTTTAAACTAAAAGCCGAAATGAATTGCATGCATTTATCCCGTGGTCAGATTCATAGGGCAATGGAGTGGCTTATGGCTTAGTATGAGTACAAAAATTACTTAATTTGTTGACGGTGTTGCTCTCGAATCAAGACGCTTGTTGCAAGTACAATGGAGCAGAACTCGCATAAATTGCAGATTTATAAATCCACAATAAAATTTTATATGAATTGTATGATCGGCTCTCATGATGTTGGATTAAGCTAACCGACAATGAATAACCTGTAGGTAACTGAGAATAAAGTCGACTTAAATGGCTATACTTTGGTAGATAAAATATCTACCATATTGGCAAACTTGAGCTCATTAATAAATGGAATTTTATAACCATAATTAAGTACGAATAAGATGGGTAGTGAGGAGCAGAAGAATGTTGGTCGTGATGAGGATCATGACATGATTGTTAGCATTCATGATTGATTATAATGTGGTGGGTTATATATACTTGACAGGCGTGAAAATTTCTTTTAAAAAATATATCAGATCTACATAACACTTTTTTTTACTTCTGTCATCATAAAATTCGTAAGCTTGGTAATGTATACTGGCTCTTGCTTCTCGAAAATACAATACATCATCCTGAAAATTTAAAACTAAACATAGTTTAGTTAAATATTAATTCCTCGTCATCTTTGATGACTAGAAATTTGGAGTTAGTCATTTTCAGGATCATTTAAAGCCATTCAATATAATTTTAATTTCCTGACAGAAATGGATAGGAAACAAATTTTTTTTGTTGGGCATTGACGATGAGAAAACTTCAAGAATGGGTACTAGAAGGACAAAGGTGACAGATTAGACCAGATCCATGGGCGTGAATAAGAATATTTGCAAGTTCGGATATTAGAGCATATAAAGAAACATTCATCTATATTCCCATGTATTTTATCTCGAAATCAGGACTATGCTACCCTGTTCCAGTTGAAAACAACGAAGTAGTTTTATAGCTCATTTCCGACCCCTTCTGTAAAGTGGCCTTTATTACCTCTCTGCTCCTGCATTTTAATACTGAAGGAGGAGAAATATTCTGGGGTCAGCTTCTCCCTATTGCTTTATCAATCAACTTGGTTGTTTATTGGACTCCGCATATTCTCATGTGCAACAAAGTTATGAACGAGAACAGATTTTTTCCAGAAATATATCCTTCACATTAAATGTTAGGAGCTTTACCAGTTTGTGCTTATTTATGGCATGCCCAAGATCAGAAATGAAAATATGGTACTTTTTAAGACAAAGAAAAGGAACGAGAAAAAGGGATGATGATGATGATGACGGCGATAGAACATGGACTGGCGTTTCAGCATATTTGAGCTTATTGATGTGAACGAGTAAGATTGCATGCAGCATAGAATGGGTTCAACTTTTTAACCAAAAATTTATGCTGGTCATGTCTGTTAGCTAGGAGTAATTTTGAAGACCAGGGAAAGGTTTAGTTGTCCATGAAGTTGGAGAACTGAAATGTGATAGACCCATGAGCAGATTATGAATGAGTGAGAGTGTGTAAGGGAGCATTTGGTTCAGGCATATTTGAGTAACTATAAGGCTGTTTCTGTGTTATACCCTCCCACTTGAAGACGATCCAGTTTTATAGCTTATTTGCGACTATTGCGACCCTTTCTTGGAAATACTTTTTATATCCTTTTGGTATCACCCCTACCCCGTTGCAATAAATGACAAAAGTTAGGAAGTCGACAGAGTGGTTGACTTTGTCCACCACCACCATGAATCAGCTTCTTTGTATTTTCTCATTCTCTGTTTTCTGCGTTGAATATGCAGTCAAGGGTAGGGAAAAATAAATATCCAATATATTAGTCATCATATGCATTATGTCGAGCTCACAGGATGGGGATTAAATTTTCATAGTAAAATAAAATAATCATTCCGCAGTTAAATGGCATGTGTGGCTCGTCACTAGTAATGAAGCAATAAGAAAAGAAAACTATTTTTGCAGCTGAAGTTAAGTAAAGAAAAATAAGTTGTCGATATTGACGATGATGATTATGGCGACGATGTGGACGTGACATGGCTAGAGTTGTCACTTGGCTAGGAAGAATTATTTTGAATTTAGATAGGTAGATACGAGGTATTTGCTACATTAAAGATCAGATATAGTGTAAGGTTAAATTTACCTCAAATTTTTAGGAGAGAAAGATGATATCCAAGAGAAATAACGAGCGAGACTGCTAATCCCTCAGTGTGGAAAGCCAAGCCATTATAATCGACTATAAAAAAATATTTATCCATATCTTCATCAACATAATCAGCATCACATTAAGTTTTGCAGCCGACGACACCCTTTTCAAGAATCCAGGCGCCAGACGCAATGAATCGTCTTCGTAATTGAATGTTTATAATTAAATCTGGGCATATGTGGCAATGCTGAGTGAACTAGCATGTTTGTAAGCCTGCTGGTTGTAAAAATATTGCATCATTAAGATATTTTATTTTTTACAAGATTGGGATGAGTTGAAGTCAAACAAAGAATCTGCATATGCCAAACAAAACGGATGAATATGATGCGGACATAGCATGGAAAGAGTAACCAACATGGTGGCTTTTTTTGCTGGGGTGAATTGGATTAAATTAAATAGCATATTTTTAAGTTAGTAACAATTTGTACTTATTATTTTATTATGCACTGGACTAACTGGAGAGCGATATGTTGTCATTTTACTAACTGAATATTTTTTTAATCTGTTCTGAGAATCCATGCGCAGCAGATTTAATCAAACTGTTTCGAACTTTCCACAACTCAGGAAAATTATTCAATTCATTATTTAGCTTCATTTTTGGGGAGTGAGGAATATGAGTGACCATGCAAGACTTAACTCCTCTTCAAACCATCTAAACATGTGACAAGCGTATCACGATAAATATGACTAGAGTATCCTGTTTTAACTTGTGGTGATTAATAAATACTTATCAAAATACACAATTATTACCTCTAGTTAGGTAGGTATGTCGGTTAAGAAACTGCTTTCTATAAATGTAATCTACCGCCCGCCTACAAGGAGACTTTAACACAGATCTGGCTCTTATTGAACGGTTTTAGGAATTAAATAAATTTATTGACGTTCCCCATTCCAGTTAACCCCATCATCACATCGTCATATCATAATAGAATGAATGGCTGCCGTCCATTTAATATCCATTGGTTAGGGAATGTGGATATTAGATGATGGAGGCAGGCATTGTTGTTTGGATTTTGTTCGTGTCAGAAAGGTTTCCATTTGCACTGAGGCTTGAGGAGAGCTCCATTGCGGTGGTGGTTCTGTGCATGTATGGCAGGATAGATATTCAGTCGGAATCGAGCAGTCGCCCACGGAGGAAGTTCTCTGATGGGATAGGAATTCAGTATTTTTAAAACGTATTTTCGAACTTACCAGTTAAGATATACATGGGACTTATGGGGAGAAAACTGTTCCAAGTTGCCCCAAAAAGTTTAACTTGGGTGGTGCTTGTGAAATAGGATTTTGTGGAGATTTTTTAACTTGACGTTAATACGGTTGGTGAAAGAGCGTTTCTATTATATTAAATCTTGAGACAAGTTATTATTTGAAGGGGATAAGATAACTCTGTTTCTAAATTTAAATTGCAGTTTGGAATAATTACCGAGACACTATTTTTAAACCTAATTTTGTAAAATTATATCACTTTCAGGGAGTGACGGTGACTCGTGTTTTGCGCTGAAGTCTGCGGGAGGGCGTTTCCCTGCTCAAATACAGCTACGCAGAATTGAGGGAAGGCGAAGCATCATCATGAAAAGGTACAGTCAACTATGTATATCCTTATTTTTGAACAAATATTTAGTTTGGCAATTTTAACAGACAAAATTAGCACAGTTTACAAAATTGTTTTGATAATTTAAACATTATAATTTCGCATGGACTAGAAATCCACTGACTACTGAGAGCTTCTTTTGATTCAAAATATACATGACTTTTAGCAGCTCCTATATATTATAAAAAATCAAAAAATTAGCAAATTGGTTCGCTATGTCATAGCTAATCATTATTTTCGAAGGAATTCATAATTTATGGTAGGTAGTTTCATATCATCAGTAATCCTATTTCAGCCATAGTACAATGAAACAGTGAAAGACATCTCCCTGGTATCATTATTAATTTCTTACATTTCTCAACTCATCGTCATAGATTCAATCGCTATTGCGTCGCATTTCTAGTCTAAACATGAATGCACACAAGCAGATCTAGCAGATATTTTTATCATAGTGTTGGTGATGGCTTGTTAATAATGTTTTTGATATTTTAGTTCTGATAAGAAAAGTGGAGTAGGCGAGGGGAAACTACATTGCCCACTGGCAAAAATCATATCAATCTCACAAGTAGAATGGGTTTGGACGGGGATCGACTGGCATATTTGCACGAATGCAGATGCCTAACACAATTTCCAAAACAACGACTGGCTTTCTCCTCCGGTATAATGCTTGCATATGATATGACATGGACATGCATACATTATCTAGGTCACATTTTGTTCTTCATATTATTCTTGTTATGTATGTCCCGGTCGAATCATCCTCGTCTTCACATCTCTTCGTCCCACCCAGCCAGTACTGATCTGGTGGAATACATGTCCATATTTAGTTGTCCAGTAGGTGGAGTGTATGGGTTGGGAATTGGGGATGGGAATATGTTACTAATGGGATGATGATCATTCATGACTAATATGTTGGGTGACACCACAACATGTCATAGCTATATTACCCCAACTTAAAATTCTTTCCCGTGGAAAATGACAAGGCTATTTGGCTATCGTGTTCAAGACGGGGAAGGGAAATCCAAACCAAATATTACATTTAACATGATATGGCTTCCAGTTAGAGCTGGATTTCTCCCTCTCTATCAAAAACTAATGATAAAATTATCAAAAATGAGTGGGTGTGGTAGTGCTGTTATATAGATATGATGTTCTAATTTCCACCATACTTTACTTTACATTGCAGATCGTTTTAAGAAGATAAAGCTGAACTGCACATTTTTAGACTGAGAAGGAAGTACAGCAACTCCCTTCTTAAAGCGGACAGTGGTCGGGTAAGTTAAGCTTGACAATGTCATCAGCTAGATCAACTTATTTTTGTATTTTCCTTACTGTTTAACTGTTGACAGATACAAAAAGGAATATTATTATTTGACTTCCATGACATTGTCTTGACTTATTGACTCATTTTAGGATTTCAAATTTAAGTAATGCATAAATATTTTTCAAAATATTATTGTTCTTTTTATATATTTATTTGATATTATAGGGTGAGTGGCGAAGAATGACCTTCCATGAGATGTTAATTGTAAAAATTATTCCTACCCATTCTCATCAATTTGCCAAAACAACTGGTTCGGATATCAGGAAAAATATAATAATTAAAGTAAGTTCAATGTGATGTAATTGCAAAGACATGTAATAATTATTTTCGTATCAACTTGAGATATCACTTTGGTATTACTTAATCATAAAAATTGCATTTTTTTTAATTTTCGTAGAAAGCATCATCTCCCTCACACAAGTTTACCCACTTCTGAAGAATACATTTTAATCCTGTCACCAAAGGAACTAGTTGAAGTAGCGTTTACTACACTACCAAAAGTCATTCTGGTCGAACCATCTTCTCCAGCAGCCCCACCCTTCCATGAGTAATATCACCCTACCCGAGACTCGAGACCCATTTCCTTAAATTAAACAGGATGCTGTAAGTATATTCATCCCTGTCAAAAATCAATCTAATTATCTCACTGTGAAAATTAAGGAGATCTAAATCATAAAAATAAAAAAAAACAGCAAATTAATCCGTCTTATCAACTTTTAAAAATGTAGATCTTTTCAAAGGGTAAACAAACTGGAAACCGATGCATTCGTTACAGTTAATGAGTGGCAGTTCCAACAGTTCCAATGGTGCCAACTGACTCTGATGAAGAATATTGCTGACAATTAATAAATTAATTAGGTGACTAAACATTCAAGATTTCTTTGTTCATTCGTATAGACAACTTATTCGTTTGAAATTGAATTTTTTTATCGCACGGACAAACAAAATTCTAAATATGGCATATTTGAATCCTTATAAGTACATGTAATAGTGTATTAATAAATATTTAATTTTTCATTTTAGTTCTTGGGAAACTTGGGATCAACCGGATGTTGAAGTAGCCCATCACAACTTCCCCTTTCCCCCGAGGATACTTGACGCTATAAAAATGGAAAAGACAGGTAAAATTTAATTAATGTTTGGGATACCTTAGCAAATAATTAGTACAAAAATGCTTTTATCGCTTTTATTTTAACTTCAACCAGTCAATGATAACGGAATATTAGTGCGTGATCACTACTGCATTATAAAAGTAATTTAATTCCAATTAGGAGCATGTAATTAGTTATTGTATTATATATTTGGAAAATCAACTAATTTGCGGATGATTTTCTATGCCAATTATTTATATTTAGACTCATCTGCCGTGTTCCTGTCTATTTGGGGATTTTCTGAAGCCATGTCCCGATCCAGTGCACTGGAAACTAGAAAGGATTCAGCCCAAAGAACAATTTGGTAACATCGGAACTCAACAGCCAGTTTCCATCCTGTGGATATTTAACTTGATTCTGGAAAACACCCGACTTTCTCCTCTCGTCCTCTCGGCCGTCTTACTGGAACAAGCTAAGATTTAAAAAAACAATCCTCACTTTTACTTCACTTTCGCTATTTAATGGTTACAAATAATGTATAAGCATAATTATCATAAGTAGTTACGTACACAAAATAGTTTTAAGTTCAATAATGTAAAAAGATACACCAACAACCAAAAAAGGCATTTAATACTTATAATGAGAGGGTGTCATAGTCATAATGTCAGACTTTTCTTAAATATTAGCTACTTATTGCATCCGACATTTAGTTAAAATATAAAACCAGGACTATCAGTTGGGCTAAGTAATTATAAGCATAATTTCCTGAGTAGTTTTTATCATGGGTTTTTAAAAAAATCTGAATTTAAGTAAGCGATTAATCTAGCGAGCGAAAATTTCCAAGGTACTTTTTTGGTTGCAATATGCTTACATGTAACTCATTTACAAACTATTTTGAAAGCGGTAACTTCTCCATTTTTGTAATAACTATTGTCATTACATATTTTTATGTTTAATATTTATTTGAAGCCAAACTGAACTGACAATAATGCGGGAAATAATTCGCTAGTTTTATATATCGAATTTTTACCTGTCGCCAAAACATATATTAAAAACGAGGGAAATGATTCCAACCTTTCATTCAACATGCAATAAATTCCGAATAACTTTCCCCGCATGATTTTAAGGGAAAGGAAAAATCAGTGCCACACAAAAATGTCGGGAGTCATTATCTGCGGCGGTATGCTATTTTGCTAAAGTTTAACTACAGTAGACGCCCTTGTCGGGTCCAATATTATAATTATACTCTTGATGACATTTGTCAAGAATTTTGCGCGAGCATTTGAGGCATGCGTATACTTGGTGTCAAAAAGATATTAGCGAGTTGATCCTAGTGGACCTGAATGTACTAAAGATAAGTTCGGCACAGTTTATGGAGCCACACTCGCTCACTTACAAAATTATGGCAATTTGACGAGGTATATCAAATTGTCATCTGAAATATAAAAAACAGTGACTAAAGCAGTGTTGAATGTTGTCACAGAAAATGAGCCCCCATAAACACTGGCTCTTTAAGGTCGAGAATACGAGTATGAAGACTTTTTTGGGGAGAGGGACCTAATTAATTAATAGGTTGCGTCTGGCTTGCGTTACACACCTGTGGTGTAAATGGGTGAATTTTCAATAGGAGTGATGCTGTATATCATCTCAAAACCTTTTGACGTCCCCGCCAATGAGCATGTCGTCAGGAGTTGCTGAAATGACATTCATATCTGGATCAGTGTGGATGCATTGTTAGTCTGACTGGATATTTGTGATTACCCTTTGATATTCCCATTTGCTGTTATATTGCAATAAAGAAGGGATGGGAAGGGAAGGTTGGAAAATTGTTGCATAATGCGCACATGAATAGAAATTGAAAATTAGGAAAGTTTTGAACAGGTAGTTTGTGGGTCAGGTCGGGAGGATGGGGACTGATGACTTGCAGAAGGTACTTGCAAGATAAGTTACAAAATTACTGTTATTACGTGGAACTCTTTGTTAGCTATAATCCTTTGGTGAAGTCCACCGGGTCAAGGAAGGCGACGGCAAGGATCACAATTCACAATCAGGTCCTCCACTGCCTTTGGAAGGTGGACGATAATCGATAGGTGGCCCAGCAATTTGCTGGTCATTTCCATATTATTATCACTATCAGGTAGCCCTGGGAGGCTGACTGAGATTTCGGGAGCCCACAAATACTCCAGTGAGAAAAAGGCTGTCGTGATGAATAGACCCACTGCCTCGAACGTATTTCGAATGGAAGCAGTCCGTTTGTGAATACATCCAAGGACGATCTCGTGTGACAATTCCAGAAAGTCCATGATGTGGTCATGTCAATTCCCCAAAATCAAACCAACTCCTGCTTGTTTCCAAAGGAGGAAGTGTCTGTATTTTTGTCAGAGTAGCTTTAAATTGCAAAACAGCATTTTTAATGGCAATGAGACAAGTGGAAGGTGGTCCTATTTTATCTCTATTTTCTATTTTCGGGGTTTCGCTTTCCAAGCAACCTAGCTAGACAATTGCGACACATCTATAGCACTCGATTTTTCAGAATCGGATCTACGCGGTCCAATCTCCATTTTCTCCACGGAGGGAGAGACTTTCGTCTTCCCTGCTCACGAATGAGCATCTACATTCTATAGTATATTGTGGGAGGCATTATTTTAAATGTCACACTCACCTTCGAACTCAAAAAAATGTATGCTTCTCCGTTAGGCATAATGGGATTTTTACGTGGATCCTTGGTGGCTACCCTGTAGTTGTTACGGTTGGTCTTCCTCGTAGATGCCTTCGTCCCCGCCATACTTCTTACATCCAATACTAATAACTGAAAAATCGATACATTGAATAAGCTATGACATACGAAAATGACTCGTGAGTTAATGTAGTGTGCAATGGTTCATATGCAACATAATTTATGACTTATAGCAAGGAAGAAGACCCACGTCCACCTCATTACACTTGATTATCAGTTTCCAGGGCATGAGGGGGGGTTGATGTAACGATGTCCTCTCCTCGATTATCCAGAATTTCTGTAAAAAAAAGAGAAATGAGGAAAGAAAATGGGTGACGTACAAAATATTCTCTCCGTATAAATAACTATGAAAGCAGACATTTGTATTTTAACGAAAATTAGTGTACAGAATTAAACTTGAGCTTACCTTTAACAGAACAGTTGTCAACTTCAGTCACCTTTGAAAGGTGACCTTTCCCCTCGCTGTATCCAACAGCTCACTGTCACTATAAACGCAAAGTTCACTTCCTTCCACTACATTGAATATGCAAGATTGCATGATACTCTCTTTGCATTTCTTAAATTCCGAGCAAGTGCACAGTGTGCACTGCACAGACCATTCCACAAAAGGATGAAACTCAAAAATCGCTGAATCGACTTCATTTTTCCGTCTTTCTTTGCTGTTACTTTTTTCCACTTTGGTTTTTAAATCTTTTTTTAATCTTTCCGGAACCATATTAAGAATCTGGAAGAGCGGGAGTCTAAGAGTAGTAATAATTCTCCTTTGCAACTTATTTAATCGATTGAAACGAATATGTCTTATAAACCTATGTTGAGGGCAAGTCCCCCTTTCACACATTAGCCAACGATATGACATGGTCTCTATGTTGGATTTTTTTACACGTAGCCAGAAAGACATTGAGTATAATGTGGGAAAGTTTGAAATGATTCCCTCCTTTCATTCTGACTGCTATAATTTCCGAACAACTTTCACGTAAGGATTTAAAGGCGAAGAAAAAATCCGTCTTGCACTAGTAAAAGCTAAATTATTGTAAGTAGACCTCGCATGACGTTTTGCTTGCGGATTGCAGATGCAATATATGTGGTCTCACAAATGTCGGGATATATACTAGAAACTCTCTAGTTGCTGTCGATCTATCATGTTCCTACGTGGATGGAATTTGTTATTTACAGTTTAATTATCGGTTGCTACCGGGTTGGCGAAGAGATGTAGTATCGCTACCTGGTTACCTGTTTCAACAAGCTTCTGCACAACAACCCAAAAAAAATAAAATGTTAAATTTTCTGTGAGGGCATGGACAGCGTCGACTAGCCCTCGACTAGTTGCATTAGCCACTCCTACCAAATCGATAGAGTTGATTTTCACCTCAAACTGCTTAGCAACATCAACAGCTAAAGAACTGAGTTCTTTAGCTCCGCTTGAGTTCAAAGGACATATCGACAGCATCATTGTTTAATTGTCCCGTTTTCTTCAGGCTTCCAGTAACATTCTCCAAATACGCTTTGCCGTCTTCGATAGGCGTTGTACTGAACTTCATCTCGACAACAAATTTGTGACCCTTTTTATTAGTGAAGAATAGTGAAGATGGCATCAGGTGTGGCTCCTATGAAACTCATTGCCCAATGGATAATCAGTCCGACTTTATGTGTGTAGTTTTTCACTCCCATCAGCTTCATGAAGCTAATGGCATAAAAGTTAAACAAATCATTATAAATTACAAGTTTTAATGCATGCTTATATATTTTATGCAACATTTTTGTTTATGCCTACCTGCGCACTGCTGGCTCTTCAAAGAGGATTCCCAACTCCATTGCTATGGTCTTCCTTCCGCCTCCAGTTCGATGCGCAATTCGAGCTGCCAGTACCCTCAAATCAGCGCGTGTGTTGGCGACGATTGTTGTACTTGTGTACCTGTCACCACGCCATGTCTGTCTTTGACATTGACTTCCCAACCTCCTTCACGTGTGCGCTGCTCTATTTCACTTCTTTGTTCTGGTGTTAGGGGCTGAATCCGACGTTTTCCTATCTCTTGTAGTTTAAGTTTCTGCAATCAATAGATAAGATGAAATTTTTTATCATTGGACCATAAATTTGTCAACATGTAATGTAACCCCTACGTATACGATTTTTAAATGAGACAAAGCAAATTAATTATACTTACGTGTTGTACCGCCTCAATTCTTGTCATGCTGTCAATTTTTGCCGTACGCCAACCTTTTCGTGCTGACCCTTCCTCCGTAGAAGCTGGCCTTTGTTTCGATTTTCCGAACAGAGATTCCTTGAACTCGGCCCTGAGTTGAGCCCTTTCGTCAGAACTTTTACTAGAAAAGTGCTTACATATAATTCTGTACATGACAGCTGTTTGTCTATTCATAAGAATGCGCTTGGCTTTCTCTTCCGTATCCAAATTACGGTAATCCTTTTTCGTGGATATGTTTGCTTCTAGTTATTCCTCTTTCTCCGGTTCTGTTAGCTTGTTCCACATCTCGTATCTTGTTTTTTTGAAAGCAGCATATATTTCTTTACTTGATCGAGCAGCGGCGTCCTTGCTTGCTTCTTCGCGTTTTTTAAGTTTAAAATGATTCATGTATTTCGCCTTTTCCAGTACGGGTAATCCCTTCAGCGTCTTGTTTGTTGACGTTTTAGCAGCCCGCATGTACTTCTTTCGCTCTTTATCTGTTGCGTTCATCCACTGCTTTTCTCTTTTTGCTTTGGCAGCAGCATTTATATGTGCTCTTGAAGGGCGAGATGGAGCATCGTTATCCTTGCTTCTTCTATCCCGTGATTTTATTTTCTTCATGCTTACGCTTTTCCTTTCCGTTAATGTCCTTTGAAGCATGCGTTTTGCCCTTTCCTGTACAGGTAATCCCTTCAGCTCCTTGTTTGTTGACGTTCTAGAAGCCCGCATGTAATTCTTTTGCCCTGTATCAGTTGCGTTCACCCACATTTTTTCTCTTTCTGCTTTGATTGCAGCATACCTATCTGCTCTTGATGGGCCAGATTGAGCATCGTTGTCCTTGCTTGCTTCTTCCCGTGCTTTTAATTTTATCATGCTTTTCCTTGGCTTTACCGTTAATGTCCTATTTGGCAAGCGTTTCGCCCTTTCCAGTACGGGTACAACGATGAGCTTCCTGCTCGTGGACGTTGCAGCAAGCTGCAGGGACTTCTTTCTCACTTTTGCAGTTGCCTGCTTCCACTGCTTTTCTATCTTGCTGCTGCTGGACTTTGGGACGGACCAGCTTCTTCTGAATTCTTTTGTCTTTCTTCGTGTGCACGTAATTTATCAAAATGTAGTCGCTTCGCCCTCTCCAACGGTCCCAGTTTCTTATACTTCGGATCTCAATTATTGGCATTTATACTTTCAAATAACCAAATAACTTTCCATTCAATGATTCAAGTTAAAATGTAATCTTATGTACCTACCTAAACAATTTACATTTATATCCGCACATTCCGCCATGTACACTGGAAAGTATACACGGCATATTCAGATGGCAGATGTAAACGTTCATCATTAATCAGTCGGATTGCTTCGCGAATTTATCGAGAAAATGGAAACCTCAATTAGGAGTTGGTACATATGCAAAAGGTCCAAGGTTCACAATTGCCAGTTTCCAAAAAAACGTGGGAAATGGATTTATCCGGAAAATATTATGAGGTGGGATTCATGAGATCCTTGTCGAGACACACAGGGAATTGGGTGTGGCCAATGTAGTACCTGACCCAAAACCCATAAAATATATTGGCCTAATTCATGTGTCTACTCTGAACTAGCTCAATTTTGTCTTGGCTTGCCCCAGAATTATGTATGTAACTTTTACAAACTTGTATACCTTTTTATGCATTTACTGCTTGAAGACTGGGGCTCTCTACTTGAAGACTGGGGCCCCGGAATGTTACTTCCTTAAATAGTCTTTGACTTAACCTGCTTGACATCTAGATTGTTCTATCGTCATGAGATGATCTTGCATCATCATTCTAACATAAATCCTCCTACCAAAAGTAGGAGGATTTAAAACTTAATTTGTGGCTGTCGGGGTTGTCCGATCTTTCCCGTGTTTCCTGCGGATTTCGGAGGACTCTTTCGATCTGAGCGTATTTATGTGGCGGTAGGAACGGATTCGGATGTGTGAAGGTTGCTATTGATGTGGAGGGCCTATCTTGTGCATCTGCTTGAGCTGGTGTCGACTTCCTTTTGTTCAATTCTTCCCTCTCTTTAATGTTGATTTTCGAGCGTCGTAATTCGGAGGCGTCGGTAGGGGCAGGTTGGAGTCGAAGTTGATAACGGGCCGGCTTGTGAACTCCCGGTTGTGTGGATCGATTCTAGAATAATGAGGCAGTGGGGTTGATGAGTCGGTTGGTAACTCTGACGCTGATGTTGTGTCTGACTGGACATCTGGATTCCATGTTAGAGGGTTGTGTAGGTGGGGCATCAATATTTTCTTGGTTGCTGTTTTCCTGTCTTTCCTCGTCATCACCCATGAGGCTTAACTCATGAAATGGCATGAATGCTATGACCTTCGGCATATTTTGCGCTGTGAGATCATCTTGTTCATTTCCTTCATGAGCCGTCATGTGTTGATTGATTGCTTCTTCAATTTCTTCCGGATTTAATTGAAGTAAGTCGTCTCTAGGGACATTCCGAGGTGAGAGTGATTGCCGTAGAGCTGTACGTACATGCTGGCATCCCAGCCCAAACTTTTATATCTGACTATACCTTATATACTTGATTGATTCGGAGGAACATAAAGTAACGTAACGTGTTACAATTCGCAACTGAAGCTAATGAGGTAAATTGGCTCAGTTAATAAATACACATGCCTTTTATTTATGCCTATCTTGTCCACTGCTGATTTTCATACAAGATTCACAATTCCATTGACATTGATCAGGACTTATTATCTCCATCCATTTGGTATTTGGTAGGCAATCATGTCATCAAGTACTCGCAAACCAGCGTCATTTTTCATGACGATTGGATGTATACATGAAATCTGCGGGTCAGGCAGCGCCATTAAATATCTGTAATCCAGTGGAATATCTCGGATTCCCCCCATAGCAAAAAGATCCATTAAATTTAATGCCCTACAAAACGGCATCTTTTTAATCGGTCCAACTCGTTGAAGCAAATGAAATTAAACTAAGACATTCACTTTACTTCAAAAATAAAACCAACTATCTAAACAAATATGAATTTATTATAAGCGATGACTTCAACGCCAAAACCTTTTAGAAGAAGTCATTATAGTATCTACAACTACTGCTTATTCTTGAATTTCGTGATCATTCATGGGTGGTCCGGCAAGAATGATAAAACCAAAACATGTGTTCAGCATTACTGAACAAAATTCCTTATGGGATTTTGCTTTGAAAATCCAAAAAGCCTCCAATGTTCCATCGTTAGGAGTTTTTTTTTTTCGCAAAACGCCAAGTAACAGAAACATGAGCAACCAAAGTAATTCATGGTACCCAGCGACGGTTATCACCATCTCAACATGATTGAATTTGGTGGACCAATGCACCATGCAACGCCATGCATTGTAAGTGAGAGTTGAAAATGTACTTCACTCTCAATGAAGCTTCCATTAATGGAGAAAAGCTACTTTAGCTTCTTGTCGTTGGAAATTGGAACTACATCTGGATCGTATATTTGGCTTATCAAAACAAAAAAAAATAACTATATTATACAGGGTATTTATATTTTATAAAGTCAGATTTATTTGTTATTCTATTGTTCTGTTGGGGTTATAAAGTCGTCAGGACTGTTAGAGGGGCGATGTGAAGGTAGTAGGGCTGAATTCCAATTTATAAGGTGTGAACGTATGGTTAAACAAATAAATGATGGCTGCAGAGGTGGATTTAATTTCCTTACAAAGACAAACACTAAAATTGTCGGCACTTATAATGGAGGAGTCAGATACTCAGATATACATATAGTCGACTCCGACATTTCAAGCTGTCATAGTTATGACTTTAATAGCAGCTCACTGTATAAAGATTACGGATTTGTGACTAGAAAAAAATTGAGCAATTTTACTTGTCGGAAATGTGCGGAAAGCAAGGAATTTCCCATCTCCTTCGCGTAGATTTAAAGCACTCTTCGTCAGCACAGGACTTACCCTAAGCCACTTGATTACAGTTTTATTCAATTATCGGGATGCAGGTAACTTCCGTAATTGAGATTACTCAATTTGATACGAGTGACTACTTAAATACGTTCATAACCAGAAATCCGAACCTCGGGCAACAATAATTTACAAAATAAATCTTGAAGAGTATTGATGATATTCTTGCAGGGAAATTTTCGCCAAAAGTAATCTCTATTTTTATTGGATTTATGATGTCCTTCGGTGCATCTGTTTCGTGTTCAAAAAATGAATTCTCTCTTATGTTGTCCAATCGAAGAAAATAGACTTGATTATTTATCTCAGAATTATCATCTCTGTATCTAGATGCGGGGTTAAGACTTCAATTGTGTCTTGGACGACTTTATTCTCTTCGTCACTAAAATTTTTGTGATATTGCCTGTCGGTCAATATTGTAATGTGCCTTCTTATGCCCGTTACCTCAACTTTAGTTACCGACATATCGGACAATTGAAAAAGTCCCGGCCTCGTCTGCCTCAGGATCGGATTCTAATGCAATGAGTTCAATATTGGCAAGGGCGATCCTTGCTTTTCTAGGTTGTATTAATGATGCCCTTAATGGTTTTATAATTAATACCACACAATTGCCAAGCGGATCCTCTCTTATCATATGTGGAAGTATATATGGCTCGATGTTTTCGACAGCTCTTTGGGCCTTTATATTAATCCCTAATTTAGCAGATTCCCTGACTTCAGCTTCAGTCAGCTAATCCGCGTCAGCTCAGGACGGGACCGGATTTTCGTCTATAATACCCTAAAAATATTCAATAGATTATGTAATGCTATGTGAATACCAAAGTGTACAGTTGTTGAAGGTGACGTTTATTACAAACCTCCTTGAATTCAGCAAAGGACAACAAACCAAACCAGACGGCGTAAAGAAATTGGCGAAGAAAGGATGGGAAAGTGTTGTCGTCAAAACCTTTTAGGAGGGTTGATTGGAATTTGCAGTAAGAAATTACAAAGTTATACACTTGCATTTCGGTCCATGCCAAGCCGTCATCTTTTAAAATGTCCAGTACTTCTGCTTGTTTAAGAAAACTTGTGTTTTCGCAGTTGAAAAACTCAACAACCCTATTATTAAAAAAATAATTAATCAAGTAGTTGTACGATATAATAGTTGTATGTATGTATGTATAGAGAGGGCGAGGTGGACGACTGGTATTTAAGTACCAACCACCTCTCTGTTTAATATGCCTCCCAGGATTCGAACCTGAGACCAAGGGCGAATCAAGATTCAATCAAGGGAATACAGATTGAGAACTATACCTCTCGACCAGCCGGCTTGCCTGATATAATAGTTATAAAAAATATTTAAAAAATGTTTAAGCTTACCATCCCAGTAAGCAAGAATTAAATAGCAAACATGGCCCGTACACGTTTCATCTCCGGCATTTCATCCCGAATTTGCCGTGTACGGGCCATACATGGCCCATGTTACCCAATTATGGTGTTATTTGGTACACATCGGATACATGAGCCATACATGGCCCATGTATGGCTCATCTCCGGCATCATTTTGAAATGGCGGCATGACATAATTTAAATTAGCCAGAGATATGCCGTACATACAATCTCATATACCGCATATGTTAGATGCTACAACGTTGGTAGATAGGTTTGCTTGAATAATTGCTTTTATTTTAATTACTGTAGCTAAAATAATTAACTTTGTCGACCTATCAATGCAACTCTAGTTACAAGAGGATATGTAAAATGTGATAAAATTTCAAAAATGTGTACAAACTCAGACATATTATCTACAAATACATAACAAATAAGCAGCCACACCCATATGCATGCAAGTGTAGGTGTATAGTGGCATCGCCCATTTACCTATGCAATAACCATCGCATCCGTGAACATCTTGTATGGTTCATCATGGATGATGAGCAACGAAATGGATGATGCTTCGCATATGCATGCATGCTTCACAGCTTAGTAGATTTGTTTAAGTACGCTTTCGCTTAGCTCCTTGTTAAGGCTACTGACAAGGAGAAATGCATGCAAAGTATAGCTGTTGATAATGTTTGGCGATCTTCGGCAGGTTCAAATAGTTCGAATTCATGCACGGCCGAAACATGGCCCATGTCAGGCATTTCTGGCATGTATGGCAAATCTTCGGCAAGTTCAAATAGTAGTCCGAATTCATGCACGGCCCAAACATGGGCCGTGTGCGGCATTTCTGGCATGTATGGCAGATCTCTGGCTGAGCGGCCAAAACTGTGGATAGGCCGTACATGATAGCGGACATGGCTTACGTGCGCCGTATTTCTGCCGTACATTCTTGCTTACTGGGATGGCATTAAATTGTAATATTGGCGGTCTCTGGTAGCGAAATAAAACGAAGTAACAATCCTCATCTTCTCTGGATTGAAAGGGGCCAATGTTACCAAGTAAAAGGGTCAACGGATCTTTTATTTTCAATTGGATACAAGTAAGGATTATGTACGGTGTACAAGCAGAGTTGAAAGTAAGTTGTCCTTGTTGACCATCGTGTAGAAACGTGAGCAAATATGTTGAAAGCGTCGTCAGGGAGCAATACAGTTCCTTCGAGCATTTTCAACAATCTCCTTGGTGGTAACCTAGTCGCTTTCAGTCCGCAGCTGAATTTAAAGTTACCGCTATCGTCCTCATAAGATATCACAATATTAACGGATGGGTATTCCGATAAGTCTCTGAATAGTTGATTTTAAAAATACATTTTCGCCAAGATGGCATTTCCTCCTGTATCCTTTGCATCCAATAAACATTGGACACTTAGTAGAGTAGTCATGACTCATGATATGACAACTCATTGTACACTTGCGTGATGATGTGAATCAAACAACGACAATAATGAAATTAACATGATAAAATTAAAGAGAAATAAGTATTTAAGTTAACAAAAACCTAACCTTGTCTTTTTGTCGACTTCCCAATGCTGAATAATTATGGAAGCGTTGATGTATCCGCAGGCGAAGATATCACGAATTGAGGTCTTGAAATCAGGGCCTGTTTGATTTGTATTCAAAAATACAAAAATCATCAAAGCTGTGACATATGCATTAACGGTGAGCTCTGGTGAACTGTTGAGAAAGGCCAGCAAGTCCTCCTTACAATTAGGAGGGAATGTTAAGGCGTGGATGAACTGAAAATTGATTAAATCAACATTTTAAATTATGTATTAAAAGATTTCCACTGGATGAACTCGCTACTCTCACTGATGAGTGGGTGGGTGTGTGTGCAGCAGAGGTAAGAAGACGCCCAGGCTTTAACTAGGTAAACTGGAGAGGAGAGTAGAGAAGTTTTCTCATTTCTCATTCTTAACTCTCCAAGTAAACTTCATTCATCATTTTACATTTGCTCGATCTCGGGAAACACCTTCGATCTCGTACCTATTTTACACTCTCAAGCTCACACTTTGTTTGTCATAATCACGAGTCATAGTCATGTCAAGTCATGTCATGTCATGTCCCTGTCTCCATGCATGTAATTATGCTGGCTCATTTCCTTTCGTCCTAATTCTGAGAATGGATATAGACATTCCATATCTCATATCTCACTATATCATTGATGGTATGTACTGGAATGTAAACCTTTGCAAATGTTTGCAAGCCACATTTTTGCAAACATCTTCAGCAACAGAATCGTAAATGAGAGTTGAAAACGTACTTCCAACAACGAGGTTTGCTATGCACGTACTTAAATTACAAATCTGCAGAGGATATGAAATTGTGCCATCTCAAATTCTCTTCCTGTCTAGAAAGTTTCGGCTTATCAATTGTTCACTCAATGCCAGAAAGCTTTCATCATATGCGAATAATTCTGCGATGTGGGGTAGTCCATCACTAGCTGAATTCGAATTGATAAGTTGTGAAAATATGGTTAAACTAATAAATATGATGGCTGGAGTGGAGTAGTGGATCAAATTTCCTTACGATATAAAAAACCATATCAAGGCAAGATTGCAATTGTCGGCACTTATAATGCAGGTGTCAGATCTTATACAATCGATTCTGACATTCCGAACTGTAATAGTTATGCCTTCAAAAGTCGTATAAAGTATAAAGATTATCAATTTTTGACTACAAAGGAAATTGAACATTCAACCTTCCATTCTCCTTTTCCAATACTCAATTTTCTCTATATTTGTGTTCTCAAATTATCTCGCACCTCAATTGCCACCACAGGCTAATAATTTTTTCGTTTCTTTGTCAACGGGTTAATACCATGATTTACGTCATGGTAAAAAAGTAGCTTTTTTCTTATCGTGGACTAATAGTGAACGATGACCATAGGGGAAACTTTTCGCGTCTCTCTGATTGTAAAGGATGTCATCAATCAGCTTTTTTCTCTGACATTTTGATGCATTTCGATAAAGTTGCTTATGGTGAAACAAAAGCAAACACATAAAAAAGAATACTAGGTCTGACTTATCGAAAAGTTGCCTAATGTCCCCCCGAAGTTTATCTGGACAGGCCACCAAACATCCAGACTTGGCATTATTTGCTCCTGCCATAACTAAAAAACAAGGAGGGATGATGAGGCATAGTATGTCATTACCTGTCTTTTGAATATATGCATAACCCCTTCGGGTCTTGGTGTCCCTTCCCATTCTCGTTAAACAGTATTCAATTTCACCTAGCCGCATTCCATTAAACTAAGGTAACTTTTTGATGACATGATTATTATCTTTCTCGAATATATCTTACTACAAACTTTCTCATAATTAATATAAATTATTGTGATGTTCACCGTTATGAAACTTGATAATAAAATAATGACAAGACCACATGTCAATAAAATGCACATGTACAAAACAAACCAAACCTAAATACGAAGCTATTGAACAGTGAACCTATTTTAAGAGGCAATGTGGACGGGTGTGAAATATAAACTCCATATGCATGGCCATGTATCGTACCATGGTGAAATTCATGCTTTCCCATTGTTCATGAATGTTTTTATGTATATATTTTTATGGTTGTATGCTACGGATATTAAATCTTATTACATGTGCAACAAGAATTTATGGTGGAATGAGAGGATGACAGATAATAGTCATCAAATTAAATTAAATGCACCTGTTATAGAATTTAAAATGTTGATCAATAATTGTTGGCCATATTTTTTCTTACTTTCAAATTTTTTATCATGTTTATCAAGTGGAATAATTTTTATTCTAACATACTGGACTTTTTTTTTTCATTGTCATTTTCGTATCGACGCCCTTTCCTTCCACCAACAAAATCAAAATGTTATATTGCTAAAAATAGATTAGACACTTCAAGTAATAGTAATAGTCCATTACAATTGGAGAATTATTAATGTAATATTCATAGTGTTTCATTTTGGATAATAAAATGGTAAATAATAATCTACAAAAGAAAATGTTGCCAAGCTTCAATATTAGTAACTCATCCTCAAATATTTACAACACAAAAAAACCATTATGACGCATTCCATTCATATATCCTCGTTTCATTATGACCCCGACACTAGATGTCATCCTTAGTATCTAATGGCCAATCTGCGCAGGGTTTCCTCATCTTAATATATAAAAAGCAAATAAAAAATTTAATAGTCACTAATTGTGTTAAGTGTTAAAACAATTACCAGACTTCAAAATCAACATCATTGTAAAGATGTGCAAATATCAATACCGAAGAAATCATTGGGTCGGTGCCCATCGTCATTCACTTGTGTCCCATGAAGGATCAAGTTGTTGTAAATTCCAATTCGGTCAAAGGCTTGGAACACTCCGGCAAACCTCTCAGTTCCTTCGGTAAAGGTCCGGTAGTAAAAGAAGACCCCCTTTAAATTACCGGCGGTATCCAAAACAAGGTTTGTCTGCAAATTGACATCAATTGACACCGATTAAATTTTTTTCATGTTAAGCACAAATTTCTACAATTTTACTTCACATACAGATCCAAACAATCGCCCAACGATTGACACTACCCCGATCCCTCGAACATAAATTATATGAAGACAGGGGAATATTTTTCTGGAAAAGCAAACGCGGCATCTAGCACATTGATGAATGTATTCTATAAAAGCAAAATGCAAACATTAGACAGCAGACTTAAGCTCTTTGACAGCTTAGTAAAATCCATTATGAGTTACTGCTCGGTTATTTGGGGAGTAGAATGCATCCACAAATTTAATGTATTACAATCAAAATTTTTAAGAAAAATATTCCAATTGCCACAGAAAACACCAAACTGGTTCTTAAGGTTAGAAAGTGCAGTCAACTCATTGGAGGCAAGGGTAATAAAAAACATATTATGCTTCTTAAGAAAAATTTTAAATAAGCCC
>JAQIXQ010000655.1:0-23392 GCA_034700485.1 Pseudosinella alba
CTGACAACTTGAATCCGTTTGCGCGTTTTCGACAACGCTTGCACCCAGAGAGGGCTGAGCCTCGCTATTGCATTCATCGAAAGGATCTACTTCTTAGGAATAAATCTACACTGTTTAAGTTACTATGGGGAAAAGACAAATTCGAGAAAGACTACGCAAACCATTTTCCCAACTCTAACAAAATCCGAAATCTAAACGGGCTGATGGAACCTTTCAAAAATTGTCTCATTCACTTGCGAAATTTGAATGGACTGGATTACGATGAATTTCCGTACCCAATCCTATTGACAAGTCCGATTCAATTTGTGAATTCAACTGATTTTGAGAATTTCAACAGCACCCATGTTAGCATTCATTTTAAAAACGTCAAACTGACATCAGGCATTTCAAACGGCATGGCTGATGAACATGGGCCATGCCAAATCTCTAAATATTACAGTAGTCACGCTCCAAACTCCATTTGTACCTATATCAACTTTACCCGTTACGTATCCAATATCCGATCTTGGAATTGTGAGGCACGTTTCGAAGTTCTGCCAACAGCCAGTCAACTATCACTATTTAATTTAACTGATGGTTTGGAGCACGTCTCTATTTGGAATAAGGTTCCAACCGGAGATTTGACATTACCTGTTTCAGAAGCAAATGAATATTATTTACTGCTCCTGGAAGAAGATATTGTGTTCACGACCATCCCGAGGACACATCCAACCATCATGAATTGGGTGAAAGGGGTCATGGAGGGTGGTAGGGGTTTGTCAAGAAGGTTCGGAATTGTTGTCGAAGTCATGAGCATCATGACTCTGACTGGACTAGCACTTGGTGAAGTTGAAAAGGTTGTAAATAGGATGTTTTTCGTGGCCCACTACCCCTTCGGAACTAATTTGCGACCAATCAGCAACATCAAGCAATTACAATGCAGAGACACATCCACTTCCAGTCCTCAGCAATCGCTTTGTTCCGCTGCGGACTACGACGAGTTGCAAATAGTCCATTGGTTTAAGAACATTGAAGCATTGGATCAGAACAATCGAAAGCTGACATGGCTCCCCATCCATGACGAATTCATCATTCAACTGTTTCGCTGCAAGTTTTCACAAGACAATTTCAGGCTGGGCTCTGCCAACGTATTTTTCAATCTCCGAACCCAAGACATCCTCAACCTGGGCCATGCCCACCTTTGGCATTCCATTTTCGGCAATGTGAGCAACCTCAAGTCAGCATTGGTCTGCGGTGGAGAATATTATGATGCCCTTTGGGACATGGCCATGAATGCCGAGGTTGGGGGTAGGGTTCCATCCATCGAACTCCGTATATTAGAGGCGCCATCCACATCATTTCACACTATCACGGCTGCATTGTCCTTCCCCATGCCCAGCAAAACTTTGCAATGGGTTAGTTGTGGTGGGCGGAACATAGAGGTTTTGGATTTCAACATATTGATTTCCGTTTACGACAAATATATCTGGCTATTCACCATATTAGCCGTGTTTCTGGTCCCACTCGCAATTGCAATTTTAGTTATACAATTCCCAGGACAGGATGAAGTAGTTTCCATCCGCGGAAGCAACATATGGGATGGTTTGAAGTTAGCCTATGACGGTACATTCGGAATGTATCTCTTACTGGTAGAGCAGGGCGATCCTTACAACTCTTCCATAATGAACATGGGCAGAGTTCGTTGGGTCCTTTCCGGTGTCCTTCTTGGCTTTATCATCCTGAGCAATGCTTACAAAAATGATAATGTTTACGAGCTCATCATCCCCTTAAGTCCCATACCATACAAGACCCTGAACGAGCTGATTGACGGCCGTTTCAACGTCTTCATCACGGGAGAAATGGACTATCGGCATAGCAACTGCAAAGCGATGAATGCGGGTGAGGAAGTTGCATTCGATCCTATAAAATATGCGGAGGAATATGACAAGATGAATTGTGCAAAAAATGATGGAGACGGTGACCACTGCCTAGTCTTTTCCAATCATAGTCACCCAAAAATTGACTCCAACGAGGACCAACATGCTATCCCCAATAAAACATTGAAGCTAGCAGCTTCTAAGATTTGGGATTATGTGGTGGGCGCGCTTTGCATCGAAACTGCGAGGACATATTCATTCCGCATCCGATCCCCAATTAGAATCATGGAGGGGTTTTATCCATACTACGATTTCTACAGTTATATTAGAAACCATACAAAAATGCTCCCATTTACTATGACGGAGAAGCTAATGGAATTTTCCATGTTGGACAAGGGCCATGAGCTGTATGAAGGGATTTCCAAGGATTTTGAAAAATTATCCTCGAACGCTCTTGAAAATTGCAATAGGGCGGCTGTCGTCACAAATGAATTTCATGCACATGAGCTGGCTGCTAAATTGAAACGAAAGGGGAATTCAAATGTTTATGTAGGAGAAAATAAGCTTGTCGAAAAAAAACTAGGATTTTACCTCAAGGGATTTTTGGCATGTAGTAACAAGTTTCACAAGAGATTGAGCGGTGCCATGACATCAGGAATTATAGATTGGTGGAATGGGTATATTGTGGGGCATGTGGCAAAGGTAAATAGGATGGTGGTGGGGAATGGAACTGACGCTGAGGATGCGGAGGATAACCCAAAGGGTGACTATCCAAAAGTACCAAATATGTCTGGGAGCATTTTAATCTTGTTTGCGGTATGGGCAAGTGGAATTGGGATTTCGCTATTAGCCCACGTTGTGGAAATGGTTGGGGTAATAAGAGACGTAATAAAACGTCTGATGGATAATTCGGTAATCAGAAGATTTGCATTGTATTGTATCCTCGGGGTGGGACGTACCCAGCCGCTGGATCTCTCTTAACAAGGATTATTGCGGTATCCAGAGGAGCATCCATAGTTTACATACCGTTCTAACTAACACTGATTGTGAGACTAACTAATCAGAAAGTTTGCAAGACGACGGACATCCCAGTCGTCGAAACTCGAACTGTAGTAAAATTAAAGTTGTTGGGCCTAGTCTCACGATCAGGAGGAGGCACATGATGAGGACCAGGACCAGATAGGCTAACATAATTAATATATATCAATGAATTTAGCCAGAATTTTCTGTTCTTTCTTATAAAGGGTTAAATAAAATTCATATCAGTTTTTAAATTAGTTTGGAATGGTTCCATCACTTAAAAATTCAGTTTTCAATTATGATATAATTTTATATTAATATCTGTTTGCGATTAATTATGTTGGTAAGTTATATTAAAACTTGATACGTAGCTGGAATGCCACCAGTGGACTACAAATAATAGATTCGATTTATCATGCAGACAGGCATGATTACCTGGAATTCATATATCAAAATATGCTTTGTCTAATTAATGTCAAAACTGGATTTAATATTGACCGACATAAATAATTACAATTTGAGAAAGGAAAGAAGGAATGTTGATGGAAATCCAGTTATGGGCTTGAACCATTATCCTTGCGGTTTAGCAGACAGGAAGACTATTTTGTTGATTTGAAAATTACATAATGATTTTCATAACTTCGAATATGTCGAAGTTTACTCAATACTTACATACATTTACAAAATTAATAATCTGCAAATATTCTACGAAAAGCCAAGCAAAACGGTGAGCAGCAGGAGGCTATAATTTATTCATTTGATCCACGCAGAATTATAATAATTGCCTCATATTGCAGGAGTGGTGCGGCCCATACCTAAGTCTACAAATATTTGGTTTCCCAAATGAATGGAATAAGCGTATTATATAATGAGTAAGAATAAGTCTAGGGCTGCCGGTTATCGGTTTCGTTTGTAATCGTGAAATCGTTTTCGGTTAAATGAAAACCGATCAAAACCGGTATTCGGTTTTCGATTCTTGGTTCGATTTTCTTGAACCGAAAAAGGAGAAAAATAAGCGATAATGGGGGAAAAGTTACGATTTCGTTTTTTTTTTTGCGGTTTCGGTTAAGAAACCGACTTTCGTTTAACAGAAACCGTTTTTCGTTCCGTGGTTTCCTGTCGGTTTCGTTTAAACGAATAATCAAAACTATTCGGCTTCGGTTAGGCGATAAACGAATTCAAAAAACGTAAACGGAAACCATACAAATAACCGATAAACGTTCGGTTATTAAACGAAAATCGATAAACGCGGCAGTCCTAAATAAATCAATTTAAGTTGAATTCCAACGTAACTTGTTTGAACTCCTGTCCGCATGTAAACGAGTCATGTCGATTTCATTGAGCATTACTTTAATCCTAAGTTACATCTTGAATTTGCATATCATAAACGAACTATTTCCAAATGGTTCATGTTAACTCCTGGTCAACCTGAATAATTTTTCAAAGTACAACGTGAAGGACCCATCTTAACTTTCATTTTGCGTTTGCTACTTCCAGCAAATCGAAGCAGGAGAGGCAGATATCTAATTTATTTGAAATTTGTAATTTGAAACATGTTAACCCAAACAGGACTCCTCCAAGAGATCAACCAACTCTCTAAATCTGGCTGGAGCAAGACCACCGGTAAACCATGCGAATGGGAGGAACATCAAGGAAAGTACAATGTGAAAAGGAAAACCTTCCTCAGGGCCGGACTATTAATTGGATTCAATGCCATTTCCATGATAGTCGGAGTTCTCCAAACAACCATCCACTCCAAGCTATACGGAACTCCGGTTGACTTGAAAACCATGAGCATGAGCTTCCTCATCCCCGGAAGTGCAGTAATGATGATGTCCTCATTCATCAACTACAAGGAACCAGAAATGATGGAAGGATTCATCTCCCAACTGGTGGAATTCGAAAATAGGCAACTGCAACAGGAAACCAAGGCATGGAAGAGCTTCCTCAAGAAGAGGACCGTGGCCAGGCTGGCACTCCTCACATGCAAGATTTCCAGGATTAATACAATCACGATTGGGTCAGTACTAGCGGGAGGAAGCTCTGCAGTCATGCCGGATCTCCCATTCAACATGCTAAGGTTCTATCCATCACGGTTGGTTCTGGACATGATTGAATTCGAAGTTGTCGGATGGGGACTGTCCGATCGGGTTGGGTGGGGGATGAAGAAGGTGGTCACTTTCCTGTGGAATCTGGTCTTCTGGGAATTCCTGGGTAAATATTGGTGCATGCTGGTGGCGCAGATTGAGACGGGATGTGTGGGATTGTCTGGGGTGATCCTGTCATTAAACAGGTAAACACATTTAATTTTCCAAATCATACTAATTTATCGTTACTTAATAATGGACTGGTTAATTAAAATTTAGACAGGTTCAAAAGGGCCTGCGGACCTTCTCCGAGTTTGCGGACACCCACCGACAAATCCAAATCCTGACCATCGTCTTCAACAAGATCCAATCCAGTATCCTGGTCATACTACTCATTTCCGTCTCCCAAGCTCAAATAGTCTCCGGACTGAATTTGATTGCTAAGAAGGAATCCCCTTTTGGACAGGCCAATGTTTCCCTGACCATCTTCTCCACGATGATCTTCTCAAATGGCTTCTTTGCGCTCAATCTGATCTACGGAATTTGTGGAGAGGTTCATGCCACATCCACCGAGAGTCTGAAGAGGATGAGGGGGATGTTGGAAAGGGATGTGGGAGAGGTGGGTAGCTGGAAATCCAAGAGATACAAATGGATGCTGATGAGATCCTTGCCGGTGATCAAGGTTCACTTTGGGGGGATGAATTTCATCGAGAAGCTGACCCCAGTGATGTTCCAGAACTTCACCATGCTGAGGCTAATTGATTGTATGCTGCTGTCTAAATCATATTAATTTAGCATTTAAAAAACTAATGACTTTAGGCCAACTTGTAGATTATCATTAATGATTAGTTTACGATTGCATACAAATTAGATTTACATATATAACTTTTTAACAGTGAATAATCGTCATACTTACATAACCTGCACTTTATGTTTCTTAAAATAATGCTTACATGATCTAAACATATTTGTTAACCTATTAGTAATCATCATTAATATATTCAAAATCTTGCGACGATGCTCCACCAAAAAAACTAAAATCGCAAACGATAGCCCCCCAGCCAGAATGGCAAAGACTACCGCAATATTCCCATATAAATTGGGTGGCTTTGGCAGATTCCGTTCAGCGATCAATCTCCCAGCCTTGATCTCCATCATATACTTGGTCAAAGTATCTGTCCACCAGTTCCAGAATCCTCCCATGTCCATCCCTCCCAACCTCTTCATCACGAATGGATTCACCCACCTGAAGAACAACATCCCATATTGGGAAGTGAAACCCAAGTCATCCCCAATATAAGCATTGTACCCTTTATTTTTAATCTCATAATATAAGTCATTAGCCTCCATGTCCGGCAGGACAAGGGCGGTGGAATTGCATCCATCAAAGATGTCCTCCTCGGTAAAGCCATTCCCAGTCAAAATCTCATACCATTTGGGATGCAGCCTGGTTGAATTCATTGCACTCTGATATGAGTCCGGGAGGGACGAAGGGGGATGCATCCAACTTAACCAGTTGACGGTGGACATCTCCCACTTCCCATACATGTAGATCTCACTATGATAAAAGTTGGAGATGAAATGCTCATTCGTAATATTCCGGGGCTGGATCAATGACGCAAATTGTTCCACTACTGTGGTCACCCCCTCCTGCTCCATGGACGCTGAACCGGAAAAGGTCCCCCGGGTAAAAATCTGGAAAGCCTGTTCCTTCAAAGTGTCAAATTGATCAAATCGAAGCGAGTCCCGTGGCAAGGTCAACTTGGTAATGTTATCATATTTGAATGCATTGCTGAGAACGATTGCCATCAGAAGTAGTCCGGTGTAGATGAATCGAATTGGGGAATGCTTATAAATGTATCGAGCGTCAATTGGGTCACCCTGTTCCAGGAGCATTTTCATTGTTGAATATAGTTCGTGAAAGAGATAGATTGGGTCAAAAATTGACTTATTGTCAGATCCCGTCCTTAATGAACTGTGCCCATACCAGAATGGTGCAATCTGTTTAAATCCCCGGCAAACTACAGCAGCCACATAGGCCATGACGACCAACCAAAGCCACACATTGGCTTGGAACACTGAGGTCAACTCCAGGAATGCGGGGAGGAGCCCACTCACCGTCGTTGAGTTGCCACAACTCACGAATTTCAATCTGGAAGGGTGCAACTTGGTCGTCTTAAAATGATCCCTTTTCCCAGTGGGCCAAATGATTAAAAATGGATTTTGTTCGTAGTTGTCCTCCTGCAAGCGACAGGGTGATCTGGATTCTGCGCTTCGGAGGAGCCATGTCCCCCATTCCGAGAAATAGTCGTCCATTGTTCGAAAGGTGAAATTTTTGACCACGGATTTGAACATGTTCAGCTCCGAGTACCATCGAAAGTCGTTCAGGATGTGGTGGTCCATCTTGGGGTGAGCTTGTCTTAGCTTGAGGAACTCTTCGTATTCCGACACTTTGGAGGAGCCGTGAGCTGCCGGTGAATATATAAAACTGTTCATATTATTGTCCGCAATAAATATCCAGATAATGCGGCCAATGTTTTCCAGATTATAAAAATCGATTGAATGCTGAAGCTCAACATAGCTTTTGACGTTCAGCTTCATCAATGAGACAAAAGTGCAAGTTGAGCAATATCGACAGAGCCAGTGAATGTTTTGCGAGTTGCTAGATGGGTCTGGTGACATGACAAGCATTTCCCGGTTTGATGGAACAAAAGTGGGATCCATCCATATCCAGTTGCCCCTCATCACCGTCAATGAATTTGTCCATGAGCTGATGCCCGTTCTTGCCAGGTTCACTTCATTTGGTGGTAGTTCCTGGACGAAAATATCAAATTGGGCTCGGGTTATGATGAACATGGAAAGTTTGTCGGAGACTGCTTTTCCAAAGAGGAGTCCCATCGGGTCATCCGTAACATTATGGCGATGATACCAGAATCGTTTGTAGCTTGCGGGGATCATAAAGTAACGTGGGTGATCGAGAGAGAAACCCTCCTCCCATTCGTAAAAGAAGGAGGAGCGAGATGGTTTGGGAGGAAATAGATACAGATTGACTTCGCATGTCCATGACCTTGCTTTGGCCGAGTTGTCCACGTGGGGGACATCCCCGCATTGGAAGAATGGGGTGTAGTAGGGACAGAATGACAGTCGTGACAAGTTCCTGGTGGGTGTGGATGAAGACAGAGTAACTTGCTCGAATGGGATAGTTCTCAATTGGGATGCGAAGAATGGTTTCAGTGATTTGTGAACCTTGGACTTCAAAATGTAGAATATTTTGATGATGTCATATCTTGATGTCACAATAGGTATTGGTGGGATTTCGGTAGTTGCCTCTTGAATTATATCTAGTCCTTGGTAATTAATCAAGTTAATTAGACATCCTTTGAATATGTCGGTGTACTGTGGCAAATTGATTGTGAGGGTAGATTCGGAATCGCGGCCAACTTTCTGGGAAATTTGATTGTCCTGACTTCCTTGTCGAAATTCGGAGTATTGACGATGCACCTCGACAATCTCATAGTGGCTCACATACTTAATGTGAATATTTTCCTGCACGGTAGCTGAAGACGTACTCCAGAATGACGCGAGCAAAATGAAAGTGTGAAGTGGGAACTTGAATTTATCCATTTTTATTTGGGACAGATAATTCAAGAATTGAATGAATTTATATTTAAGATGACTCCTTGACTGTTTACTGCATAGAAGTTTTAACTATTCAGGGACAGTATTGCCAAATTTGTCTAATAATTTAGTGCGAAAATCCAACGGTTTGATATAGACAACTGATTTAAATGATTCTGACTGGACAAAACTATTTTTGTATCAAAGTTTGAAACATGTATGAAATCTGTTTTGGGATCCAACTTGTGCCACTTTGAAACAGAGAGGAGCATTTCAGTTTCCGTTTCCGGAAAAAAGGAATCATACAATGTGTAATTGATTTGATAAACTTTCCTTTCCGGATCCGGAGGCGGAAGGAAAGTATGATATGGTTGACTAGTTACATGAAATGGTGGACTAGTAGCATAACGGGACACGGAAGAAATTTATCAGGATATCCTGTTTCCGGGATGTTTGACGAATTTCTACTTCCGCTATTCATGGGACGGTTTTGAAAAAGTAAAGGATATATAATAAGTGAATTTATTACTTCCGCTACTGTGTAAAATATATTTAACTTAAAGTGCAAGTTTAGCATGATAAATATGATTGATTATGGTAGGTTGTCCAGCATGTTGCCTTTTACAGATATGGCAAATGTTGGTCAAGGAAGTAAAGTACAAACACTGCTTGAAGGTCAACATTAAAATACCAATACGTATGGGAGTAATCGATAGAGCAAACGATCCATTGCCTAAATGAATTATGTTAACTTATCACATATCTAGTATCCAGTTGTGCTTTGAAGAATGATATTGATAAAATGATTAAGGACATTTTACATGGGCTCATATTGCTTTCTTTGATACATCGTCTTATCACTGTTACCGGCTTTCTATCTTAGGGATGATATCTATAATATTACGTGAACTTGCGAGCAGGCGGACACATGCAACTATGTCACTGTCGTATCAATACCTCATTTTCGAATCTCATGATGCCCCGACAAAATCTTGACATCTATACGTTGATATTTATCCGCCTGTTAATTGATTAACTCTTTGCCACGTTAGGCTAGGATAAGAATTCATTTTTAGGACAAATATGATTAATACACAAATTATTATACTACACCGTTACGAAAACAAAGATTATCCAATAATCCATCATAAAGTACTAAAGTAGACGGACAGAAGGAAAATGAATACAATTGAAAAGCGGCATTTTAAAGAAAAGAACAACTTTAGAAAGATCCACTAAAATATCTAGTCAAACCATTATATTAAAGAGAACTTATCATAGTTGATGGGTCTTGTCTTGTTGGTAAACATTGTCTACTATAAAACTTTGTATTGAAAGAATTGCACCGGTTGGCATATTTCCAGTGGGTTGGCAAGAAATAGCAGAATTTGGAATTATCAGCATTGGATATAAAGCAAGAATTAAGATGCTGTAGTATAAGGAATTAATAAATATTAATTACATATGTATTATATGAAAGTTTCCAAGGATACCTGAGTTACGAGTAGAGTAAAATGTTAGTTCTAAAAATGCTACTGATGAATCTTTTCAATACAAGATTGCGCACATTGAAAATATAACGTTGCTTGGCAGGTACAGAAATGTATGTGATTGAAGTGTAGATTCAAAGAAATAGGGTACCTAGATATTTAAACTATGCGTTAAGCTTCATAATTATATAGACATACATAATGATCAGCACGACTTAATGAGTGACAGCAGAGCTCTGCTGTCACTCATTATTCTACAGAGTTCTGATGATGACGCATCGTCATCCATCACTATTACCTATTTACATAGCTGTATCCTTACGTTGTAAGGAAATCTAACACAGTTGGCAAATAGATAAAACGTCTGCGCGACTGATCGTGAGGAGGACAAACTCGATTTTGGTTTTCAATTTCAGGACATTCGACACGTTAATACCCAAAGTTCCCCTACATTGTACTACTACGTCATCCTAGATCAATTCAGTGTTATTTTTCATTTAGATTTCAGAAGGCGTATATGTGTGTGCCATAGTAAATGTGAAATTGAATTCATTGTGTCCCAAATATTATTGTTTAATTGGTAAGTATAACTTTTCTTCTGGAAGTAAAAATCTATTGAGGAATCTTCGATTACCACTCCAAAATATGTGGAGGGAAAATGAATACAATATGGACTACTCCATATTTCAAGAATTGAAAGTAAAGATAAAACACTTGTGTTCATATCGTTCTGCAGAATGAACGATTCATTCTATTTAAAACCATACTTGACGTGACCTAAATTCAAAAAGCAAAAATAAAACAATACAAAACAATTAATACAACATTTGAACATTCGGAATTGTAACTTGACCATATAACAATTACTAAAGCAATGTATATAAACACTTATCAAGAACAAATGATATATTATTTGATTGAAGCATGTAATTGAAAGTAAGAGCAAAAATATACATGAGCGACCAACGTGACGCAAGAAGACGACGAGAAGATGGTAGTAAGACTTTCCTACCATTTGAGTGGAGCAGCCTATTGAAGCAACCCAACTCCATCGGACTTCTTACATATTTCTCTCCAAGCTAGTAACTCTTCCATTACATTCTATTTTACCACATTCGTGCGTAATTTCTATATTTTTGAAGTAGCTAACCCTCCAAAACGTTGCCAGTCTATCTTCTGCTTAAACTTTCGTTTTAATTACTAGTTGCAAAGTTTTCAATAATAATGTTGGCCGCCACAAAGAAGCACATATGTCTCATTTTACTAACACTCCAATTATTGCACTCTCCCTCCCATCAAGAGCTAATCAGGAACCAGGGACACCCGTTGATTAAGCTATTTACTGAAGAAGCATACAAGCTGTGGACTCCCACCTGGACCTATGGAATTGGAGATCTGGATAAACTGATTTCCTCAGCATTTGACAAATCCAATTGCTTGATTTATATCACAAACTTTCTCGGCATCCATCTGAACTTACGGGAGTTGACCAAGCCGGTGCTAATCCGTCGACCGGAAGCCGCTCTGTTGGCAAAGCCAACAACCAATAACTTGATAAATATATTTTGGATGCTGCAAGGAGTGAAAGAATCAAACTCGTTTGTACATCCTCATTGTCATCAAAGGATACAAGGTCATGATGAAGCTGGATATATAGGTTTTAGTGGAGTTTGTGCGTCTCTAAATATCTTTTCGTTATCAAGTAGAAGTAAACCATGGAGCTGCAACGTCCAGCTAGATATCCTTCCTCCAAAAGTCGATAGCGATCTTGTCTCGGATCTACGAAGATATGACGGGAATAAGCATATCATATATAGGCCATATCCCCCTCCATGGTATTTCCCATTGGAATATCTTGACCCAAACGATGGGAAGCAGCTACCAAAAACATCCCCGGTAATGCATTTCGCTGTGGTCAAAGCGGAAGCTCTCAATAGAATGCTCCCATTAAGCGTAAATGGTCTAATTGAGGAATGGATTCAGAATTCTTACCCAAATGACAAAACAAATATGTTTTACCTCTCCAAATTAATTCAACTATTTCTGGTGGACATAGTCTCAACCCAAACAAAGGAAAGCGCAGTCACTCAAGTTGAGCGGGCATTTCGAATTGACTTCTGTTTCAGTTGTAAATATTTGATTGAGAAGGTTCCTCTGTTGGAGTCCTCATCAAATATTATTGGTTGGAAGAATCTGCCCATGATAATTGACGATATCATTCGGGATCAAACTCCATCAGAGCATATAGGGCGAATTATAACAAACCTCAATCCGGATACCGACTTTGGAATAAGTTTTCAGTTACTTAATAAAGTACAAAATTCTCGAATGTGCAACCACTTATTTGGGATGGATGGACACCACGCCTTGAGAAATGTTATGGAGATATTTCCAAGACCAGAGGAAAAGTTGCTTCACTTATCGGTCTACTTGTGGACAAGGATTTGGAAGAATTACACTTACTACTCGTCAAAGTTCATTTGTAGAAATGATATAAGAATACCCTACGTGATTAATGGGAGAAAACCGGTTTTTGGACAATTGAAAACAGGACTAGTTGCCAATATAAGTTATATTCCGTACCCTCTCTATTTGCCGCTGATCATTCCGGATAACTTCAATGATCTCCAATTTATCAGTTGCGGGGGAATGTTGCTTGAACCTCTGGCATTCCGTGAGCTTCTCAATGTGTATGATAGTGCTACGTGGGTATTTCTGGCAACTTCCATCTTGGCCATTTCAATAGCCCTTAAATTCATGGGCTCCCAATCGGTCGGGGAAGGGATCATGTCAATGACAAAACTGTTGCTGGAACAGGATGACCCCTTTCCCACATCTCTCCTTCATGGAAACAGTCCGGTTCGAATGGTGGTGGGAAGCGTGCTTCTCATGACAATCGTCCTGAGTGAGGGCTACAGAAATGATAACGTTTACAACATGATCTTGCCAAGGAAGCCGGTCCCCTATAAATCCTTTCGACAACTTATCGAACACAACTTCACCATTTACTCCAAAGCTGTCCACGTATGGCCTCCATTATTCAGCCAAAACAATACCCCTTCATTAGTGATCGAACAGCATAGAATTGTGGATAGTGGAGGGGAATCAGAAACAGTTCGAATCAAGTCGCAGGTGTATGAATCCTGGGAGCAAGCCAGTAATAAATCATCCGGTGAGAGAATAACGCTTCTTGAATTAGTAAAGCGGCATTCCAGTCTGTATCCCATACATTTTTTCAATGACACAAGCTTGCTGCTCGCCATAGATAGATTGCGAAATGAAAGATACACTATGGAGTTGCGGATGCATGCTAATCCAAATTATATTTGGAATATTATCCTAAGGTACAAGTATAATTTAAAATTAGCAAAATTAACTTATCCGTATTTTGCAAATTAGAAAAATCATAGTATTTAGAAAGTAAAATTTCCTCCCTGTATCGTGCATTTACAATTATATACTTCTTTTTTTTCTATCTACAGGGGCAAGTTTGGAAGGCTGAGAAGGGATATCGAGAACAGCACAATTCTTCTCCAAACGAATTACATGGAAAATGAAGAGGCCGCTCTATACCAGCACTTAAAGAGGTGCCATAATGCTGCACTAATTTTAGCTGCAGTAACCCGTCAAAAGTATGCAAACAAACTGAAGTCATCAGGGACAGCGGGGGTAAGTATGGGAACGGAGGTTTATTTTCAACAGACACTCGGATTCCATTTGGAGGGAATCCTCCCCCTGTACCTAGTGAAGAGGGTGAAACATTTCGGACAGTCGGGGATTCAAGACAGGTGGATGAGTCTACTGTGGCTTATTTCGAATCGAAATAATGCTGATGATGAAGGGTCCTCTCTGGATGAGGAGCCATCTCCAGCAAAGTTGGACGGAAATATTGTGGTCATATTTGTTGTACTTTGTATTGGTTTGATGGTGTCCTTGTTTTGCTTTTGCTTTGAAAATCTTGCAAAAGCTTGCACATTTTTATTTTGAAAATGTTGCATAACATGACGGCTACAAAAGTGGAATATTGTATTTGTGTGCGCACACTTGTAATCATGTAAACGTGACCTGCCGTTTGCCGTATATGTTTGCAAACAGAGTTAGAAACAGCCAGTGTGGTGCTATGATTTATCTTTATCACATTAGCACATATATGTAAGACATTCCATCTTGAATCTGGCCAATTACAGGAATTTCCGTAAATTTAAAATATGGAACTTCCCACTTGAGTTGTTTTAACACAAAATAACAGACTTAATTAATGGCTTATTCGTTTAATGATTGTAATTGTAAATCTATATATTATATTGCATATACATACTTAAGGAATACAAGCATTCCATAGATAATATTTGCAACTAGGTATGCATACAAGTTTGTAAGTGTAACAAAATTGCTTAAGTTTGCATTAACTACATTTATTACATTCGCATTATAATTATTGTAGTATTTGTTTGAGGTATGTTTGTATAGTTAATTGATTATAGCTGTTAGCGGTATATTAACTTATAAGTGATCTAAATAAATTTGAAGCTTATTTGTACACAAAGTAGCAAGTTTTTCGAAACCTTCCTTCACCATCCGGACGAGTTCCAGTAGCTTATGCCGATATTCCACAAGAAAGGCAAAAACTGACAGAAACAGCCCCACACCCAGAATTGCAAAAACAACGGCAATATTTCCATATAAGTTAGGCGCTTTCGGCAGACTCCGGTCAGTTATCAACCTCCCCGCCTTGATTTCCATCATATACTTGACCAACATATTCGTCCACCACTCCCAAAACCCCCCAATGGCCAACCCTCCCAACCTCTTCAGAACGAAGGGGTTCGCCCACCTAAAGAATAAAATTCCATATTGGGAAGTGAAGCCCAAGTCATCTCCAATATAAGCATTGTACCCTTTCTTCTTAATCTCATAGTAGAGATCATGCGCCTCCATGTCCTGCATGACAAGGGCGGTGGAATTACACCCATCAAAGATATCCTCCTCGGTAAAGCCATTCCCAGTTAATATCTCATACCATTTGGGATGCAACCTTGTCGCATTCATTGCAGCCTGATAGGAGTCCGGAAGGGATGAGGGTGGGTACTCCCAACTGTTCCAGTTGACGGTGGACATCCCCGCCTTGCCATACATGTAGATCTCGCTCTGAAAGAAATTGGAGATAAAGTGGTCATTTGTAATATTGTGGGGCCGGATAAAGTTGGCGTATTGTCCCCGAAATGAAAATCCCTTCATGGATGCAAGTCCCACAAATGTACCCCTGGTAAATATCTGGAAATTATTTTCCTTCAAAGTTTCAAACTTATCAAATCGAATTGAATCCCGGGGCAAGGTGAGCTTCGTAATGTTATCATATTTGAATGCATTGCTCAATACAATTGCCGTCAAAAGTAATCCCGCATATAACAATCGAATTGGAGAATGCTTCCGAATATAACTAGCGTCAATTGGGTCACCCTGCTCCAGGAGCATTTTCATTGTTCCATATAATTCATGAAGGAGAGAGTGTAAATCGAAAACGGAATTGACAACAGATCTCCCATTAAATCCTCCATTCATTCGAAAGTCAAATGGGGACAGGTATTTGAATCCCATGCAAAATACCGCAACGACGCAAAGGCTGAAGACCAGCCATACCCAAACATTTAATTCGAATACAGAGGTTAACTCCAGGAATGCGGGGAGGAGTCCCAACACCCTCGTTGAATTCCGACAGCTCACAAATTTCAATCTGGTGGGATGGAAAGTTGTTCGAAATTGATCCGCCTTCCCAGTCGGCCAAATTACCAGGAATGGATTCCGTTCGTAATTCTTCTCCTGCAGGCGACATAATGACCTGGACTCCACATTTCGGAATGGCCATGCCGCGCTCTCCATGTAATAGTCATCGAATGTTTGAAATGAGAAGTTTTTAACCACTGACTTGAACATGTTGATTTCCGAGTACCATCGAAATTCGTTCAGAATATGGTGATCCATCTTGGCCCCACTTTGGCGTAGTCCAAGGAATTTTCCATATTCCGATATTTCATTGGAATCTTCACCTGGCGATGGTAGCAAGCTGTGCATATTTTTCTCACTCATCATAAACCATGGGATGCGTCCAATATTTTGCAAATTGATTGAGTCAATTGACTGGCGCAGTTCACTGTATCCAGTGGGATTGATTTCAACCAATGAGAGAAAGTAACACGATGAACAGTATCGACAGAGCCAGTTCATATTTGGATTGGGGTCGTTATTTGATGATGATGGTGATGACGATGACATGACCAGCATCTCTCTATTTGAGGGAACATATGTGGGATCCATCCATGCCCAGTTGCCCCTCATCACCGTCAATGAATTTGTCCATGAAGTGGTGCCCCATTTCTCTAAGGTACTTTCCGTGATGTTCTCCAGTGACGACTCCGGGACGAAAATGTCATATTGAGCTCGGGTAATTATAAACATGTAAAGATTTGAGTTTGCTCCCCTCTCATACAAGAATCCGGTTGGGTCCTCTGTCTTATTATGATGATGATACCAGAACCGTATGTAGCTTGCCGGGATCAAAAAGTAACGAGGGTAATCGAGAGAGAATTGGTTGTCCCATTCGTAAAACAGGGAGGAACTGGAAGGTTTTGGTGGAAACATGTACAGGTTGACTTCACATGTCCAGGGCTTTGCCTTGGCTGAGTTGTCCACGTGGGGGACGTCGCTGCATTTGAAGAAGGGGGTGTAGTGGGGGCAAAATGAAAGTTCCGAAGTGTTTCTGGCTGATGACGATTGTCTTGGAAGGGGAACCATCTCAAATGGTATCGTCCGCAGTTGAGATGCCACGAGGGAATTGATGAACGGATGAATTTTGGAGGTCAAATTGTAGAATATCTTGATGATGTCGTATCTGGATGTCACAATAGGTACTGGGGAAGCGGCTTCATTTGTGTCTTGAGTTATGTCCAGCCCCTGATAATTTATTAAATGGATTAGGCAATCCTTGAAAATATCAGTATAACGTGACAATTTGATATAGAGATCACTTCCATAACCACTGATATTTTTTCCGGAAGGTGGGATTATGGAATGTCCTTGTCGAAATTCGGAATACTGGCGGGATACCTCCTCAATCTCAAAGTGCTCCAAATCTTTGACATGCAAGTTTTCGTTCACTACTGCGGAGGACACATTAAGTTCAACTAATGAAATGACTGCGAGTGAAAGGAACTTGAATTTATACATGGTGATCGGGTGAGATAATTTCAGAATACAATACTTGAAAGGACAGTGCCCTGATGAGTTATGGGTTTATGAGAGGAGATGCGGCTATTTATATACTTGCAAATACTATGCAAAGTTCCAAGATATATATTTCCTAGATAAAAAGAATAAAAAAAGTATACATGGATAGCTATGCATTGGCAAATTTGTGTATGTTTTTGTTTCCGGAAGAGGAAGGAGGCATGTTGAGTTAGCCAACGGCGTAAAGGTACATAAAACCTAACTGACACAAACGGGTGCTATAATACCCGGTAGTTCAGTTACGAAATCGACTCATATTCGTATAACTTATTTGACAAAATATCGTTTTAATTATAGTTGAGTATGTGTTGTTGACGTATTTGGTTGACATACTTCCGGATGAGGGTTGGAAATCATTTAGACATTAACTTGATAAAGGCACGGCAAAAGATGCATCGAGCTCATTTACTACCATCATGTTGGCTTAATATTTGTACCTGACTGTTGAAACAGGAAATATATTGCATACATTACTTCCTATTCGTCCATAAGTTGCTACTTCCGCGTTGCGTGCAAATAGTGTTAATGAAATCAAACAGTTAGGCTTAGCATAAAATATTTACCTTTCTATTCCAGATAGTTTGTTTCCGCTATATGTGACAATTCCGCTATTTCCGGTTGCGGATAAATATGAGAGTAATACAAATTGTGTCCACATTCCTGCACATACTACGCATCCTGAACCATGGGTATATGAAACTATAGCTAGCAACATCGGTTGTAGTGTAGATATTTAAATACCGAATTGGGTTGGGAAGTCATCACCGTATGCATGATATTATTCGTTTACCCCGAATTATATGCTTTCCTGTTTCCTTATTTATGTTTTTGTTTTTAAATGACCTGTCACTAAAAAGGAGATGGTGTGCAAATTGACTGCTGAAATTCATTTTTTTGTGAACGTTTCTAGAAATAGCACATTAGTTCGGAAACTAAACTATTCCCGTTTTTCTCCCCTCTTATCCATTGCATATCAATTAGCTGACGAAGCTAGTACACAAAAATGAATATTCGTTGAGGTTCTAGATAACCCAACCAATATTTCGGAAAGGTGTCATGGAATTTTATTAATTGCAAGTGTTTCATTTTTATACTAAACAGTTATCAAGCTATTGTAATTGACAAATAACTACATATTTGAATTTGAATATTATACATACAGATGTTAATTTATTACCTAGCCAAATACGGATCGACTCTGATTTATAGTCGACCCTTGTCATAGTCTATGAACGAACTTTAAGTTTCGACATATCTGATTAAAAATAATTTAGTCTATCGCAGCATATTGTAAATTGCAGTTCACCAAAAGAGGTGATCTTAATCCTCAGCATTTCCAAGCAAACACACCTGATTTTCAATGGTCGGTCGCGGTCTGACAGCAATTTTGATCACCTCCATATTCTCCACTGACGGATTTGGGTACCTATTCCAAAAAAGTTTCTCTACCCCTTCCACAAGCAGTCCAGCCAGATAAGGAAAAACCTCGCATATTTCAACTCCATAAGAACAAATAGCAACCAAAATCCCCATAGCCCAAACAGTAAATAGGACAAGAATGCGCCCTGACATAGTTGGCGCTTTAGGCCCTTCGTCCGATTCACTTGTCCCGAATATTTCTGTTCCATTCATATTGGACTCAGATAGTTTCCCCTTTCGAATATGCTTGTTGACTTTGGCAACATGATCTATAATATGTTTATTCCACCAATCAATGATTCCAGAAGTGGCCACTCCCTTGATTCTTTTAAAAATAGTGTTGCACGCAAGGAATCCATTGAAATACAATCCAAGTTTCTTTTGAACTAGCGGGTCCTCTCCGACGTAGACATATGGCTTCCCATTTCTTTTCAGTTGTGCTGCCAACTCATGTGCATGGAACTCATTCGTGACTACCGCCGACTTGTTGCAATCTTCCAGCGTGTCCAGAGCCAACTGCCCAAAAACTTGCGTTGCCTCATCACTAAGACTTTGTCCTTTATCGTGCATAGCGTAATGGACTATATTTGTAGTCAACCTAAATGGAAGCAATTTTGTCTGCTGTCGGATATAACTGTATAACATATTCCCCTTGTAAAAGTATTCCAGAATTCGGATTAATGACCGAATCCGGAAGGAATATGATAAGAATGACTGATCCAATTTAAAACAAAAGTTACTCAAAAGTGTTGTCTCAAAACTCTTGTTATCAAAATTTGGCCGTTTGTTGACAGTAAAATTGGAATAAATCAAACAGTGGTGTTGGTCCAGTTCGTTGTCACATTTCATCTTGGCATACGCATCAAGATTTTTGGAATAAAATTGTCCCATTGTTCTAAATTGTTTATCAAGTCCCAGGTTCATAGAATTGCAGCTACTATGCCTGAAATCCACCTCGCCAGTAACGAAAATGTTGAAATTGTTCTCAACCAATTTCTCTAGTGTCTTATATGGGATGGGGGCCAGCGGTGTGATTATTTTGTAGACGTTATCATTTTTGTAAGCACTACTGATAACAATGATTGCAAGTAGAACTCCGGACAAAGTCCATCGAACCTTGTCGTGATCCATTGTAGAGGGATTGTATGGATCACCCTGCTCAACAAGGTACCTGGAAATTCCGAAGATGCCATCCCAAATAAAGTTTAGATGATGTCTAATGGTTTGTCTCCATTCGAAGAGTGAATCAGCATCATCTTCAATTACTGTCTTAGTGAGCAATATCAATACTGCGGTCGAAATCGAAACCACGACAAGGGACAGTAATATGAACGACCAGATGTATCTGTCATAGACTGAAACAAGGATTCGGAAATCCATCCCCTCCAACTGCTTCCCTCCGCAGCTAACCCACTGGATAGTCTTGCTTGGAATGGGGAAGGACACCGTCCCCGTCCCCGAAAGGTAGGAGGAAGTTGGCACTTCCAAAGCTTTAAGTATTAGGTTCGGATGGTAGTTATTTAAGTTCGTCTTCCAAAATTCTACCATTTCGCCACTGCACACCACACTGGTGTCAAATTGGCTCACGTTTCTGAATATAGAGTGCCAAAGCTTTGCATGGCCAATGTAGAGAATGTTCACCGTATGGAGATTAGAAAACACGTTTGATCTCAAAATCATTTTGCTCTCTGTTAAGAAGGATTTGCAAACAAACAAGTGCTGAAAAAAATCATCCTGGCTGGGTAGCCATGTCATGTTGCGATTGTTAAATGCCGCGGGCATGTATTCTGCAGACAGAAAAACCGTCTCCAGTTCAAATTCTCTGTATTCCTCTTCAATGGAACAAATGGATTGTTGGGGAAGTTGCCCTTCGCATTTAAGATTTAGATTTTTAAGGTTACTGACTTTCCGAACAGCTTTGCCGTTCCCGTAATGAGAAACATAGAACATGTTATTTATTCTCTTTGTCGTTATGGGAATGTTTTCTTTGCCAGTGACTGCCACCACTTCCCCCACAAGACCAAACCTGATGAGCGGCCTTATCTCACTAGCTATGAGGTTGTCGACCCAGTACATGGTCCATGGATTAGAAGGATATCGAATGCTAGCGAAGTTCGTATTTTCGTCCAGCAGAATATAATATTCATTTGCATCGGAAGGGGCATACATGCTATGACTCCCTTTGATCCATGGTTTGATCCATGGACTGAAATATTTGCGGGCGAAAGTGAAGTTATGCAAGGCACTCTGGCGGGGTGTGGGCAGTACCTCGAAATGAGCTTCACAGTTCCAAGGTCGGATCTTGTAAATGTACTGGGCAAAGTTAATATGGGTGCAGATGAGCTTTTCAGAAATGCTCCCGTAAAATTTTGATGGACAGGATACATTTCTTGTATCATTTAACCCGATGGTACTTTCCAAGTATGGCAGTGTCAGCTTGACTCTTTGAAAGGGTGCAGTGACTTGAGTCGTTGACGAAACATTTACTTGATCTAAATCCTTTCCCTCGATAAATTGAATTGGGCTAGTGAGCACGACCGGATAAGGGAATTCCAAGTAATCCAATTGATTCATATTACGCAAAGTAATGTAGCATTGATGGAAGGGTGCCAAGAACTCGTTCAGATTTTCTATCCTATTTGGATCCATCAATGAAATTTGTATTTCGGGTAGTGGATCCCGCCATGGCAGTTTGTAATATTTCTCTTCAGTACGGAGAACCGGTTGGGTTGGATCTATGCAGTACATGGGATGAACAAGTTTGGCTGCGCTCAACATGTTTAGCCAATAGGATTCACGTTGATGCTCTGGAGAAGTACAATCTGTCCAAGGAAGTTCCTTGAATTTTTGTGACGGAGGTTTACTAGAGTTTTTGCTATTCCCAAGGATTAGATTTGGGAAGAGGGAGATTATCAAGTAAACGACCAGCTGCCGAAATTCGGTCATCTTATATTTACAAATATTTTTCTACTCCACTGTAAATAACAACTGGGTTTCTGGTACAAATTCGAATTTGCCTATATTTTGGGACACTAAATATGTAAGGTTTATGGGGACGTTTAACGGCCAGCTAGCCGGACGATTAAAACTCTGTACAAGATTTTCCACTCGTAGCTTGTTCCGCAATCCGAACCTCTTTAATTTATAAGTGGGTAAATCTGTGGATAAATCCACAAAACAAGATCCTCCTTCGAAATGCTGATTTTTTTATTAAATGAAATTGCGTGGCTATGTTGACCGTTTTTACAACAAAAAAATCCTTGGTACCGATCGTATTTAAATGTCGCTACTGTAGGGCTTCTCGTTGGCCTCGCGATCGAGTTAAGAATGATGGAAGACTATAGACTATACTTCCAGTAGACCAAATGTATTAGCCGTACTGCTAACCAGGATAGTTTTAAGTGGGTCAGGGTCAGACTCAGCGATGTCTTACGTCGACAAAGGCTTAAATCTGCTGGAAAGCATTTACATATTATATACCCGGAATCGAGCAAAAAGGGGCGGTTTCCAAGCCATGAGCGATAGATATTAAATGTTCGCTTTCTTGTTCCAGCAAAACGCGAAATTTATAACATGTTCACTTCACTTAATGTCTTGATGAAACCACCTGTAAATTATAAGTAGGTTATGCAAGTCCACTTCATAGAATGGTATTTTTTAGTGTAAGTATGACATGTCCCTCTTTTCAGAACATGACATGGCAAATACTCGTTCATAGTGACATAAAGAGACATGCTTCAGTTAGACAACCAAATAACCCATAACAAATTAGAAAAAAATAGATACAGATTTATTGAGTAAAACTAAAGTCCGTTCCAAAAGCTCGGTGCCCATTTTCCACTTTTCTCGGAAATCCTACTAATTTTGAACATTTTAGACAATTTCCCATCTCATCTAAAGTATTTCACTATTCTTGTAAATGCCATTCTAAATAACATGAGCATGTATGCAAACTTTTGTCTAATCTCGCCATAAATATCGCGTAACATCCTGATCCTCGCTATAAGTAACCTTTCCTAAGTATTGTTAATTGATTTCGGAAATTCCAATATTGAATTTCAATTCTTTTTAAAATTTGCAATCTACAAACCTGAGCGATAATACCTATGCAGCTTTGAGAGAGGTATGATTTTGTAGGTTGTTCTTGATATAGTACGGTAGCAGTGGTGGTTGCTAATGGAACTTTCATTGTTAGTAGGAATGGCAAAGTCAAGAGAAAATAATCCACATACTTGTAAATCAGTTGACGAGCACAAAACTCCACAAGATTGCACTATTGCTTGTAAATTTAATTTTACATTTATTGACCATTACTGTAGATGAAATTATTTTAAGATTTAAACTACGTGTTATAAATTAGCTACATAATTATTAATTACCTACTAACTAAAACTAGTAATAGTTCAGCTACAGTTTAGATACAAATGAGCACTGTTAGTAAATTAGGATTGTTGGATATTCGTGATAGGAGTCATTGCCCATTTTCATTTTACAATCTATATATAATTCTGTGAATGGTGTTACTGCGTCACGCTCCGATTATATGACCCTAACGGGACACATTTTCGAGATTTTTCAAATTTTATTTCTGTCAATCGTAATTAAATCCGAATCGGGA
>JAQIXQ010000656.1:0-23387 GCA_034700485.1 Pseudosinella alba
TTAGCATGCTCCGCATGGCAAACCTTCGTTACATCCGCAGACGGATTCGTTAAAAGCCCATTACAATGTAATACCACCAAGTTAGTGCCCGCCATACGTTTCAAATGTCTCACACTTAGATGTACTATATTTTGTAATCAAATTCGTTACAACCAAAAAATCCAGGATCTTGGAGCCGATTGGGTATAGATTTTGGCTTTTAATTTAAATTCCACCCAGGTGGATACTGTGGGATAGCGGACTTAGCATAGCGATTTTAATTTAATTATGATTGACAGAAAGCAAATTTAAAATTAGCCACATAAATTTTTGGCCAATTTATACGCACCGTGTTGGGTTTGGTATTTTGGCTTTTATATTTTGTTCGATTGGGTGGATTTGACTGGTTAACGAACTTAATCACACGATTTGGATTTAATTAAGATTGACAGAAATAAAATTTGAAAAATCTCAAAAATATCACCCGTTAGGGTCATTTAGTCGGAGCGTTGCATATTGGGTTTGGTATTTTGGCTTTTATATTTTGTTCCATTGGATGGATATGGCTGGCTAACGAACTTAATCACCCGATTTGGATTTAATTACGATTGACAGAAATAAAATTCGAAAAATCTCAAAAATGTGTCCCTTAAGGGTCAAATCCTCGGAGCGTAACCCAGCAGGGACACCCTTCACAGAATTATATATAGATTTATCTTTATATTTTTTTTGCGTGGGCTCATCACAACTCTCACACGAGCTTCACCCCATTTTGTCTACATCCATATCACATCGACATCACGCGAAAGTGACTTGTTAGCTTTTACATACACCGACAATGGCCTGGCTTGGCCAAAAGGAAATTGAAACCTTTTTGAATTTTGATGAATAATTTAGCTGGAAAGAATCAAGATATGGACTTGTTGCATTCTTCCAGAAGAAGGCAAAATAAATGTGTCGATGATTTGATATGATAGGACATGAACATGATCACGATGTATGTTAGGGCTGAAGGAGCTAATCTCTCCCCGATCTCTACTTGACTAATCTGATATGATATGATATGATATTATAACTGAAGACTGCACCTGTCTGTCTTCTGTTCTCTCCCTCTCTACAATTATTATTACAAATCAGAACAGGTAGAGAAAAAGGCTTCTTGGAAGGCGTTACTCTGCAAACCATCACCATCCTTTATTTCTGTTTTTATAAAAGGATTACAAAACATGACGGGAGACCGACAACGCTAACAATCATTTTCATTCTTGATGTTGATGCTGGTTCCTTTCTTCTTTCTCGCCTACTTGATTAATCCAATCCATCCACATCCAATCCACCTACCTATGCCTTTCACTCATTGTGCTGCTCTTTAATTTTGACAGAAGGCGATCAACACACATTACAACAATCATTTTAATGTTTGAACAGGAGCAGAATAATAATTTTAATGAAGAAAAATAATTTTGTTTCGGTAAGATGTGAGCCAGTCAAAGGGAAACAAGGAGTTTGAGATATAAAAAAGGATTGATGAAATGAAATGAAACCAAATAAAACTCATTCCCCGGTCCCATCTCCCCATCACCATCCCCACTTTAAACATTCATAACAACATTTTTTCCTAATCATCATCATCCTCATCTCCACCGTCAAAAAGTCATTATCAACTTGGGCTAAGTCCATATAACTAATATAGCAAATATAGTGATAGTAATAGTGACTGTTATTGACTGGGCCATCCCATGCGAAAAATTTATTATTATTTGGCTAGCTCAGCATATCATATCCAAATCCAATGTGCTTATATAGTCATATAAGTACCTGCATAATCCCCAACATAAAAACGGCAAAAGTCACGGCGAACACGACAGGACGACAATATTGACCGTAATACTTGAGTTTAGAGGAGGAGGCTGCACTTACTTGATTTGATTTGGTTTGGCTTGGGTGTTTTGGTGTGCAAAGTTATTTAAACGACATTATTACCGGTAGCCAAAGCCAAGCCAGAGTGAAGTTATTTGCGCTCGACGTGTGTGTGAGGAGTGCGTGAGGCAGGTCAAAGGTGCAATGATCTACTATATCCTCCATCTTCCCTGTCAATAATCAAACATTTAATTTAACAAAAAAATTTCAAGATGAGAAAAAAAAATCTCGAGTTAACAAATTCTGCACACGAACCAATATACACTTATATATGGAAAGTAATTAAAGTGAGGAGGGTGAAAAGGAGCATTCATTGAGGTTAGGCTTAAAAGGGAAGGAGAATGAATAGAGGATTATATTATATTATGACTTTCATGAGCTGTTGACGTTGACAGGCAGAGTACAGTTTTGATAATTTGTTAGATCGTATTTAGAAAAAAAGAAGTTGTAAAGCTGTTGTATTATGTTATGGGTAGGGTTGAGCTTTGAGAGGAGAGAGATTGGCTTGGCCACAGAAATTGACTAAATGCCCATTACAATTCACAACAAGTAATTAAACCTCTTCTTGATACTTTTTTCTTCTCTCTCGAAAAGTTCAAACCAGCCCGTTACAATTTTTATGATCACTTTTTGTCTACCTAATTCACGTACACCCAGAAGTGCACAGAGCATGACAGAAAATCGATATAATGTTGATCATGTTGATCCTGCCACTACATAAATCTCGACTAAATGGGAGCGCACATCACATCATAGTCATATTTATTATATGGACATGTGGAGTGGATAACTATTCAATTTAAGGTAGGCTGGTGCACTTCGTAAATTCGTAATCAGCACAACCGAACGAACAATAAAAGCTGTTAACTTTCCATTCACGAAGAAGAATAAGTCAAGGGAAGGGATTGAATTGAATAGAGAAATGAATGACATGGTTATGGCTTTGGCTATGGCTTTTATGAATGAAGTGAAATGACGCGGGAGGAAAGTCAAGACAGGCAAGAAAGAACCAAACCAACTCAATTCAATATTTCAATGCATAATAAGAATAAAAGAGTTACGTTATTCAATAAAAATTGTCCAAGCGGAACAGGGAACGGAAATTCCATAACGCAAGAGCATTATTTTATTTTATTCAATTCAATTCAATTGAAAACATCTCTGAAAGGGTGGATGTGGATAGTGGATATTGATGAAAGAAACGCGGGACGTGGACAGTGGAGTAATAATAAGAATGAATGATTCAATAAAATTATTCATAGTTGTCTTAATCCAATTATAATAAAAATCCTGTCATATGGATCATTGGTTTGGACGCAGCTGCCACTGACCAGGACCAGGCCACTGGTCAATGGCTGGTGTTTGAATTGGGAAAGATGTCGAAAGTGCCGAGCCAAGGAATTTATATTTATATTTTTATGAACAATAAATGAATGGAAACTGTCGGCTTATTTGATTGATAAATATGTAAATAGGAAATATATTTTTGGGCACAACAGCAGTCATATTTAAATAATAGGATCAACCATTTTAAGAGAAAATATCTATGTACTTGAGCTATTTATTCACGTGATGTGATGTAGGAAAAAGAAGTTCGGTCTTGTTGAAATAATTATAGGGTGATTTAAGAAATGACAACAAAAGCGCCCGGTATGCCCTTCCCCAATTATGTATATTATTCTCCCAATGAGGGATGGATTGTTATTAGGGGGCTCTAACGAGAAAAGGGTTTGTTTTCATCTGTTCGTGTAAATGAAAAATTTCGGAAATAAATGCTCCAGATAACTACTTATCACGCAATGGCTTCTTTTTTATAAAAATTCTGTGTACGTGGACTGGCTCGGCTACTATATTCATATGGCTTGGCTAACAATGGTAAATAAGTTTACTTAAAAATCCTATCCTGTCTCCATTTATGTACTTTCCCAGTTGTCTGTTTTGTCTATAAAAGCTACTTATCATGATTAATGTGTGGAACAAATGGCTCGTCTTTCCCTGTAATATTTACATGCGATCCCGATCCCGATCTCATGTCATATCATTTCCTCGGACTTTCGGAATTTCTCTCTTCTACAAAATTTCGGCAATTTCCTCGTTCGTTGCGTTACGCAATATTATTAAAAAGAGGCCTATTCTAATCGGGATCATTTTTTTGGGCCGCCCTTTGACTGCACGAAACCCCATTTTATTACAAGCTGCTTCGTTTTCATTTATATCATATCATAAATATTTCTATTTCTCCCATTTATTAGCTTTTAGCAATTGAATTAAAAAATGGCTAGTTATAGACAATAGACAGACATGCATAAAAAGACGGCCTTTGAAGACTCTGAAGAAGCTGTGAACAAATTGAGTTGCATTTTCACATATCTATAATCCTCCTCCTTCTGTTCTCAAGGATGGAGGATGCCATGATCAAGTTGATGCCAATGTCTACTATCGCATTTCTCTCACCTAAATAGACAAAGTTTACCTTTCTTCAATCTCCCCCGTCTCTCTTGTAATTTTCTGCAATTATCCTTCACGCTAAATATTCACAAGCAGATTCTACAGGAAAAAAGATGGACGGTTTCGGTAAAACTTCTCTTGATGCATTTTTAAGCGGATTAGATTTTACAGCCTCCTCCATTAAAATTTAAAATAAAAATGATCTTCCCTTTACCAGCTCTCTATCTGTTCTATTAAATTAATTTAAATGCAGATGAGCTAGTTGTTTGACACACGGGAATAAAAAAATCCAGCTAAGATAAGCAAATGCTGATTCTGATTGCTGAATGGATAAAAAGGATTTAGTTAGACAATCCAGGGCTCCGGGGCTAATGGTGCATGTCTCTTTCTGGTGGAATCATGCCGATTTTCATCCCTTTTGGCTAATTTCTGTTTTCTGTATAAATACGCAACAGACAGACCACAAACTTGTTATGATATGAAAGTGATTTTCAGTAGCAATTTAATATTCCCTTTTCGATGGCAAATGCTGATTTGATCTTTATGCAATATTTATTTATTTATTACAATTTTCTCCCCCTATTTACTCTCATAACTCTGTCATGAATGATGCATGAGGAGTGAAAGAGAGCGATAATCTTTTATAAAAATGGTAATTTTGAATCATCTCATCTCTCAATGATACTGAATCTATCTCTCTTTCTCTATCGATGGGGAAAAAATTAATCCGGATGGTTAAGATAGATGACCGGTAATCAAACATAATTTAATGGGATACTTTTTTCAACCATCAACCAAGTTATATGCATTGACTCTCTCTCTACATGGTCTTGTCTTGTGTAAACGTGTATTTAGTGGTCACATTAAAATTACTAATAAAGAAAGACGGTTTCCCAAAGCCAGCAAAGGCATACATGATATTAGAAAGGAGGTTGATCAGCTCAAGAAGAAAAAAAATTATAACTACTCGATCAGATCATCATTTTCATTATAATTATGTATCATCATCACCCTCACTTGAATACAAACTACCTATGAATCATTCAAGTACGTACAAACTACAAAGTGCGGAGGTTGGTCAGGGTGAAAAAAATAAGCAGAGAGGAACGGTGGTGAGGAACCCATATAAAAATATTTTGTATTAAACATCTCCTTAAGCAAACTGAAGCTGACAGACAGGATTTTTATTTTATTATTATTTGTCTAAGAATTGCCTGTAATTTTCAAGCCTTCTTTTTTCACGTTCATCATTATCATTCGTGAGCACCATCACCCTAGTCTAAACCTTTCCATGAACAAAGTTGAAGTTGAAGTGCTAGAGCTAACACGTTTAAGAGAAATTGGCCTTCTTCTACGTATTCATTATTATTTGTATCTATCCATAGGTCAGGCTACCATGGTCTGCTCCAAGAAGACCCCGTCGTCCCCGTGTCGGTACAGTATAAACATCGGGGAGGGAACAATGAGCCATTAAAATTATTAGGAAAAAATAACAAAAGACCGTTTTAACATATATGCCATCATCATCGACAGAGCCCCATCACCCAACTCGTAGTAATAGTAAAAGTAATCATCAACATCCACACACAGAGAGCAAGCTTTTTTTAATAACAAAACTAAAACTATTCGGTTTTCCCATTATTATTATGATTATGATGGCCACAACATAATTTCAAATTTTTTGATCTTTTCAAACATAGCCGCATCTAAATATATAGGTAAGGTGAGGTGAGAGCCTTTCTACTATTTACTTGTCGGGAGGATGTTCTACAAACAACAAATAAGTCCTTACAGCACATTCTTAAAATTACTGCGAAAATAAATTGGTGTAATAACCGTATTGGATAGATATAATGATAATGATGATGATGTGCGTTTCTTTCCATCCGAACCCTGAGTTTTTCTGGATGTGTAATGTAATGTGTGCATACGCAGGAAGGGTAATAATAAGTAAAAATGGTAATTGGTATAGACAAAATGAAAAATGGAAGTGTATTTTTAGGGAGAAAAGGAGGATCATATCATCATCATCCTCCTCTGGAGGAACTGGATTAACTCCAGGTTAAAATCTAATATCAACATCCCAGCCACCTATCCATCTATCTATTCATATTTATCTATTTATCTCTTTGTGCGTACCTCTGCATACCGTGACCAGTTTTTGAACTTGGAATGAAATGAAAACTGGAATGCCTCCATCCCCGTTTTTTTGGCATATCTTTCATATATGAATATGAACAGTTGTAAAGTTAACAACTAGGCAAGTTGAAAGTGTCGGGGCTGTCTTGAAATTTTTTGAGCATGTCTAGTCTAGGCCAGTCCATGCCACATTATGAAATGAGAGGCACGGCTTTTGCTGGATGATTAAAGGGCTGGATGAAAATGAAGCTGCCGGAGAGAGACCTAGTAGCTGATACCGATATGATATGATATGAGGCTGACGTGGTGGTATGGTGGTAAAAAGGCAAGTGAATAGTGTGAAAGCGACCAACCTTTTTTCACAGTCATACAATCCTCTCCTCCACCAACCGGACTATCTCCATCAAATGGGAAACAACAACTGTCGTTTTTCCAGCCATGTCCATGAAATTTTGAACCAAGTTATGGCTCGGCATACCTGGTCTTGTTCGGACTAATCTAATACTAATATAAATTCATTTTTTGAGACAAGCGATTTAACCTCCAAGTTAAGATGATGATGGCCAACTGACATTTAAATGAGGAGGAAAAACCTTTGAGAACTTTTGCCTACATTATAGTCAGATTCAGATATGAGATGATGTACAGGAACTAAACCGGCTCGACTTCACTTATTTTTCTCCCTGGCCTGGTCTTGTTGGTGTTGTGGGTGCTTTGCTCAGTAGTTAGTTGATAATAACGTAATATCATTATGATGATTACCATTAGGTACTCCTATTACCCCCATCAACTGTCTGCTCTTATTACTTACACTGCCAATATATATGTTAAGTATGGTTGGACTCTTCGATCGACATTTTCAAGAGACTACATATTTAAATTATTTTGCTACTGGTTTCACTGTTAATAGCTCTGATGATATGATCATATCATATCACGTCGCCATTGCCATTTCAGAAATACCTTATGTTTGAATGCCCAGTTGGTTGGGAGCTAATTATAGTGGTAGGAAAACAATTTATTATTAATAGGTTATAAAATTAATGGCTTATGCAAATAAAGTTAGAAAAAAATACAAATAACTTGGATGGACCAGTATAAAACTGTAATTTTAGTTAGGGTTAATTTAGAGAGGTAATTATGTAGCTCAAATAGGAATCTTGAATGGATACTTAATAATCATCTCTGTTAGACATATTCATAGATAATACCTACAAAACTAAGCAACAAAGTACTTAAAAGAAAATAACTATTGATTCATTCACGCAAAGTACCTATTTCTGATTTAGAATTTGCGGAGTTCTCATGAAAATAAAATGGGAATGCAAATGTACCTAATACATTAGTAGTAAATCCACGATGATGGTCATAGTGAACTAGTAATATGTGTTGTTAGAAGGTGCTGCAAAAATTAGTTAGCTAAACACCAAAAGACACCCTTTTCGTTCTCCGGCATGTCCATGTAAAAACATGCAATATTATGCTCTTGTTATACCTATGTGGAACTGTGGGACTAATTGTAAGATTGATTTTGTCTGTCTGATTTTTCTTTAAAATCGACCTTGCAAAAATGTTAAACCTGGTTTCACCATATTTTGGCTCCAGTAAATTTCAAGATTTAGTACATTTCTGGATGTTTTTAAAAGAAAAATCTGGCTTTATATCCGAAAGTATCAAATGCCATTTTCTAGCAGTCCGACCATTGCTTAGCTCCATATTTCTATCAATTTTTGGTTTATTCCTCCTATGAATCGGTTTTGTTTGCCTCTCCATTCCGTATAATCTGCTTCTCTCCTCGCCATCGCCAGTCTTCCTTTTCCATTCCCGGTGTAACGAGTTCAGACTTTCCGACCGAGAGAAACAGCGATCAATAATAATGAACTTTGAGAGTTCGAAGTGAAGAGAAGCTGAGAGACGATGGATGGAGGAGGAAAGAAAAAAAGGGAATGAAGAAAGACAAGTCGGCTCACACATTTGTTATTAGCACAAAGATAATGGCCACTACAACCTGCCCATTATTTACTATTAATCATATTTGAGCAGCTTTATTATTATTGCGGATTTTTATCTGGACCGAAGGATATAGAAAGGAACCTTTCTCTCGCCTCCATAGATATAAAATGATAAAATTGGTATAAGCCCGTATTGGAATTTTTTCCTCCTTCTCCCTCTCTGTCAAGTCGGGCAGGCGTGCTCTGAACATCAACAAATGATGACGATAATAATATGATGATCCCTTTTATTATCTGTTGGTATTCTCGCAACGTCGCAACCCTAACAAAATACTTTTCTCTCTTCTTCCTACACAAAACCCTCTTTGGATTGCGGAGGAGATGCATGGGAATATTGAAACTTTGAATTTTTTAATGATCAGGCTGAGCCCTCTCTGCTCTCGCTAGAGCAAAAACAAGTACCAATATATTGTTTTGACATTTGCCGAACTAATTGCAGTGTTAGTTGGCTTTGGCTTTTATTCTTTATCAAACAGTGGGCCCTCCTCCTTCTCCCCTTTGCATGTCCAATGAGGCTTTCCTCAAAATTCCTCTCCAAAAAACCCTTATGTAAAATATGTGGTGGTGGTTTTGAGAATTTAGGTGATTTTTTTTGCACACCAACTTATGCATAATATTATTCCAGTCGAGTTGCCACTTTTCGAGTATGCATAGCAGATGATGATAGATCATCGACAATGTGGTCAGAGCCAGACATTACATGACATGACATAACTACTGGAATGCAAAATTGACCAAGTCGAAGTCAAGCCATTTACGAGAAAAATAAGGGACACGACATGAAGGAGAAAAATGTTTCTGAGCAAACAGTAGCCATTGTACAAAAGCATTAATCTTTCGGGATGTGAAAATTTATTACATTTTCAAAATAGGTAATGCTAATGCTACTGCCAATACCATATCAATTTATTATCTGTAATGATATTGGAGAGGTCAACTGAATGAACTACTGAAAATATGAGCTATAGCTATAGCCATACTATAAAAGTGAAATAATTACCCGTGAAAATTGATAGCCTTTCACCGATCAACTCCCGTAAATTTCGGGGGTCATCGATATGCATGGATTTTCATCCATGGGATGTGTACTAGTTGGTAATTCCAACATGTAAATCAGTCCTTATTCATTCATACGGGGGTTGTTAAATTGTCCTCCGTAAACCAAACCGATTTTCATTTTTCATACATTGTAAATTGTAAATTGTCTTCCCCGAACGTATCTACATGACTTGGTCGATTTTGAAATGAACTTGTTGCAAGGGCTAACAATATATCAAATATGTACATTATATACCTAGTAATTTTTGTACCGCTGCTCGTTTTTTTATTTGACCGAGAAGGGAAAGCCCAGCTCACATATTTTTTTGTTTTGGCAAATTTCCTCTAAATTGCCAATTTGTGTTGGGATGTGTGAACCTTTTGTAGTTGTTTGTTCAAAAGTGTATCACATCATCAGAGAACTCAGAAGAGAACTCTGACGTTCTCAAGAAGTACTGTGATATGGACCATATTGAATGGGAGGACACAAAAGCATAATTTGGTGGTGTTGTAGCAAACAAACCCTTTCTCACCTTTTTTCCCCATCGTGTACACTTTCATCTCATTCTCATCATATTCATCTCATCTCCTTTTTTCACTTCATTTATTTTTCCTCTTTCAAAGAAAAACAATCCAAATCCAAACTACTAACAATCCCGCGATGCTCTGTGCTCAAATTCATTTGTTATATTTTATATATTCTTGTATTCATCATAATCATCATCAACTTTGAAAAGTCATCCACTTTTTTGGGATTTTGACACACATGTAATTTTCCCAGCGGGAGCTCGCACCATTCCTGTCTTTTTTTCACAGTTCTAACTTATTTACTAAATGCTAAATCATATCTCGACAGTTTTACAGTATTTCTTTTTCACTCAAGTGGATAGAGTTGATGCAAAAAAGGGATCAAACTCACAGGAAATCATAATAAAACTAGAATAGGCTCAGTCAGTTTAAAACTTCTCACTTCAAAACCGTCACTGTAATCAGCGAGCTAAGGAAAACTGACTTGGATTTGAATTACATGCGAACAAGCAGTAAAGAGAAATGATTCATGAAAGAAGAAAAATATAATTTATTTCACATTTACAGTTTTCTAGAATTTAGCTCACTCGCTGTGCAGCAGGACAAGAGCAATTTTTGGGTTTGCTGATTAGTCAGATGAACAAGTTGAGTTTGAGGAGGTGATCATTTTTTTGAAGTGTTATAATATAAATATAAATATAAATACAACAACTCCAAAATATATATTTATAAAGAATGAAAACTAGTTGAGTAGACAAACAAGATTACTTGACGGAATTATTTTTAAAAGGTGCCTTTGAGTTTGATATGATTGCACATAACTAGGTTCTAAGAATTCATCTTGTAACAGAATATTAACTGGCAATGAAATAGCAATTTAACACCCATGTTAATTGGTTTACGAGAGCAAAAACTATCATGATTAGTTATCAGAGCTATAAGTCGAAGTGATTAGAGAATGGGCTATGTATGTAATTGTTTTTGTTTTTGTTCTCACCCTCAATACATCAAACATCAGACCGTCAGACAGTTGGAATAATTATCGGAATCTATTTAATTATTATGCATCTTTTTAAAAAACAAGTTTGCGAACATTTTGTCATTCACCGCGTCACTCATTACGGCTTTGTGAGCCGAATCAAAATCAGACTCATTCCGAATGAAATGAAAGATTGTTTTATTCTAAATTATAAATGGGATGGTGTTAATTAAATTGAATTCATTATTAGTGAAATGGGAAAAATGTAAAATGTGCATAAAATTGACAAAGAAAGAGTTGACGGTCTATAAAAAAAATATCTGTTTAATACTGGTCGATATAATAAGGAAGGTGAAATGATGGCTAGATGAGGCTAGATGATGAGTAGTGGAATTGAATTTAATGTTATGTTAATGGTACTCTTTGAATGACACAAGACACAATCTGTTTGATAAGCTATGTTTAAATATTTACAGATTTATGAATGCATTTATGTGTGCCCAGTCAATGGGAAGTGTAAACTACTTATAAAAATATAAAATGTTTTAAGTTTGTTAATGTATGAACTATTGAATCTAGATAGACGAATAAAATTCACATTACATTCATTCGTTTTGTATCTACTTTGGCTTCAGAATATGTTCAATATTATTTTGCGATTGAATTGCCTTTCAACTTTCAACACAATTAAGTTCTCTCTTAATTTTCTGACTGTACAGCCGCTTTCAACTTTCCGTGTGAAATATCGTAACCCAAACATAATGCGCCCATTACTTAAAAGTAATTCAATGAGCACTTTAATACTTTATGAGTAAAATATAACCCGGAAAGTGCAGCGTCATGACAGGTTCATTAGTCAGATTATTACATAATCACTGTTTTGCTTCAGCTTCATTTCAACATAGAAATTTTCTATCTTAAAGGGCATAATAGAATGAATAGAGAAGTTGAAGCTGAAGCTGACTATAGATCGAACGTCCACAATGACAGATTCGACATGCTTCGATAAAGTTTGAGAGCAGCCAAAGCACTAATTAAATCGATATGAGCATAAAGTTAGTTGAGAGGAGCAAGCAAAGTGTAAGATTTTTCAATTTGCATGTTAACGTTAATCGTTAATCGACAATAAAGCCATGTTGAAGAACCGATCAACACTCCCAATAAGATCCCGAACTTTTGTGCTCAAAAAGTTTTAAACAGTTCATATTTTCCTGGATATCAAAAGTTCACCCTATTGTTCCCATTATCCGGAAAGAAGTTCTGAAAATCCTATTGTTGTAAAAACATGTAATATTGGTAAAGTCATAGGTCCATGTTTGCCCTCACCATCACCACTAAACATGAAGAAAAAAATGAACTTTTTCGTTTTTTTATATATCTTTTCGCTGTTGCATTTCCCCCCTTAGGGCCCATCAAAGTCCAACCTTCCTGTCATCTTTCCTTAAATGATCCATTTTGGAAGCACGCCCCTCCGATAGTTTTTCTCCTTTCTTATTTCTTTTTAAATCGAATCCTAATCTTACAAAACTGCCCTTCCGAATCTCCATCCACTCCACTCACTCGGTCCAACACCAAACTCCGACCATATCTCAAACAGAGATACACAACGAGAGAGGGAGAAAAAAATCTCATAAATAATCTAAATTCCTTCAAGATCGTTTCTTCATCGTTTCCTCTCTAAAGTCAACTCACCGCCTCATATTGCTACGTAGATTATTATTACGATCATCAACATCACCTTCCAGTAAAAACACTCATAATTTTCTTATGAAATATATCAAGCCTACCTACAACCTACCTTCTACATAAATACGATGCGATGATGATCTTTTTTTTCTAGTTGCACTTGTTCCAGTTCAAGCCGCATATTATTACATGGCTTGGTAAAGATCATTCCATCGGACATTGTAAATTGTAAACTGCATTTTCTCTTGGCCAGCTCCTCCTGCTGGTACTTTTGCTTGTGTCCATGTCCATGATTATTACTTTTTCTCATTTTTCATCATGTCGAGAGGACCTTCTCCAGTCCAGTACCTTTGGAATTCCTCCATGCGTTTTCCAGATAAATTGTCGGAAGATGGAAAAAGGCTTTCTAATAATAAATATTTATAGAAAAGAGAAGCCGGCCCGACCAAGACCAAGACCAACCCAAGTTATAACATTTCCTCTAAAATTAGTAACCAATACCGTTTTTAACTCTCCCCCGTTTTAATTTCAAACTAAACTATTTATGTACTTATGTTGTGGTAAAAATACCTCCGCTGGAGAAAAACATTTCACGTCACGATACGAACCAGAGGGATGATGGGGGATGGGGATGATGCATCAGCAAAAGATGAGAAATTCCAGAGGGTTGAGATGGGAATATAATGGCTTCTAACAAGTCATATTCCTTCCTTGTATTCATAAAGACAATGAGTAATTTAAAAATCTGATAAGTTGGCCAAGGTAAGTGTTATTATGAGCTATATGCCATGCCATGTGAAAGACGGAACAATGCAATGTGGTGGGGGAAATGAATAAAAAATCATCAAATGGAAGGGGTTTCTTTTTTATCCCTTTCCTTCCTGCTGCGTTTCACACTAGACAGCGTGGAACCACCAGACCCACTCCGAACCAACCTCTCATTCAAGAATCCAACGGATTTGCATAACATCATCAGCTCAGCTCTCGCATGCGTTGGTTTTGGTTTGGTTGTGTGGATCAGCAGCAAGGAGAAAAAGGTCACATTCCCAGGTCAAGTATCAAATCCCGAACAAAACGTCTCGTTTCTCCCATCAAATCAGCTAACAAGAAGCGTTAGTTGGCGCATGCAAGTCCTCAATTATTTTTTATAAAGTGAAATGGAAAGAAACTCGATATATTGGGGGGACGCTCATACCTGGCTTTGGCTGGCATTGAAACTGATTGTGAATGGGTTCAGAAATAAAAATAAAATATGTTGAATCAACGTCCATTCAGCTGAAGCTCTCTGAACTGACATTTAGAATCCTGAAAAATGAATTGTTAGACATGTAACAAACAAACAGGAGACGCTTGCCATGCCTTGGCTCTTCTCGATTTTCTCTCCTGAGAAAAGTAACAAATGGAATGTATTTATCAATTGACAATTTTGAAGGGGCTCACTTGGCTTGGCTCAATCTGTCTGTATACAAATGATTAAAAGGTCATTTCTGGATGTCACACAGGTGTGAAGTTGGGCTTCACATGGCTATGGCTCTAATCTAATCCCCGGTTGACTTCAACTCTTCCCCCTTCCTCCTTCTCTCACTCAATTTAGTCCATTCATAGGAAGGAGTTAGAAATGGATTGAGAGAAAAAATGTTTGTGAGAAGTGTCATGCTGGGACGAGTATTTCTTCCCTTGACTCACAAAATACATAAAACCACTCTTCCTTGTCATCCTTCCGCACACACACTATTGTACACGGGCACAGTGTGAGTTGACTTGTCTCTTCAGTCATTCCTCCTTTTTCTCATCATCATCGTCACCATATTATTATTATGATCATCAATATCCCATCCTCCCCCCGTCATTGCATTCATTGAATCGTCATCATTCTCATCATCATCCGAATGGGTATCAAATAGGTTGATTTTGATATAGATTGATATCATCATTTTTCCCTGATTGTTTGGCCATAACATGTATAAATATATTATGTGGGTATTTATACACATGTTGATTGCCCTATCATATCATTATCATTTTATCATCAACATCAACAATATCATGTTATATTTATAATGTAATGTAATGGGCGAGAAATGAATAGCTACGTGTGATTGCATTCATCTCATCTCATGAGGATCCTTTGGCCCATTGTTGCATTGTTTGGTCCGAAGTGTGCTCCATTCCATGTATGTATTTATTCTTGTCAACTGCTTTCTTCCTAAATAACATTCCATTTTTTGAACAGTTGATAAATGATAGGGGTGTTCTCATTGATGACAATGATACTGATCATATCATCAGAGAACGGAACAAATTCCTTTGACTGACAATAAGCTGGGATCGATAGTGGGTAATGAATGAAGTCTAGTTAAATATATGTTGAAATTGTAAATCAAATCATACTTCAGGGGAAATATTTTTTGTAATATCTGTCCCTTTCTTGGAGCAACAATATGTTAAGCAACATGAAACATGCGTCATTAAGCAAAAATTACATCCGAATCGGTTTATTTGCCAAACTTCCCCACAAGACTTTCTAAAATAACTTCTCCACTTAAATGATTTAGGAACAATTTCCTTTCTACTCTTTCTATTTATGATATTATTTTTAGTTTCATTGGCCATGTCTTATTTTATTTTTATGTCGTGTGTGGCATGGCGGAGGTAAAAATGATACCCTGAAATTCCCTCTCTTGACTTGATATGTACTTGAGAGTGGAGTGGCAATAACCATATATTTCTTTCCTCGGGAAAGAGGCTTTTAGCACACTGACTAAAAAAGAGTTGGTTGGGTTGGTTTGGAATTGGTGAGCTCGCGTGCACACCATTAAATCATATTACATGATTAACTTTTATTACTCCCATTCCCATTACTTATATCGTCCACAGGACGGAGTAGAATGCGTAACACACAGACAGGGACACATTTTTACCCTAAACTTTTTGCTATCATCATTATCATGAAAATCGTCATCATCCTGATCCTCCTCTCGTGTTGTCGTTGTCACAATGATGGTAATAGCATATAAGTAATAATGACAATAACAATAATCATCTTCATAATCACTACACACAGTCATATCATCATCCCCTCCCTTCATCCTCTTATTTTTCTGATGCATACAAAATAGGCTTAGAATTAGTGGAAGCCAAAGCCAAAGCAAAGGGAAATGGCAAGTGTAATATATTACAGGGCCGACAAAAGGGAACAACTTCAAGTAAGTTTTTTATATCATGTTAAGCATTTGAACAGAACTAGCAAAAATATTAGTCTTAAGTTGAAATCTTCTGTAAATGTTTCTTGTTTTGACAATAAAAAGAGCTTTGGAATGTTCATTCAAAGAGGGAAAAAAATGCAGTAACTTTTCTTGCAAAATGAGTTGGTTGGCTCTTGTGACGTCAACGAGGGTGTTTTACATCGCGTTCGAGTATGACTTGAGTGAGGCTATCAAATCCAAGCCAAAGCCAAAGCCAAGCCAATCCACTTTAACATTTCAAGAGGAGGAAGTAAATATTAAGTTTTTTCCTCCCCGTATAATGGGATAACGTATGTAAGTTTAATAGGATCGCTTCAGCTTTTCACGGTGAGCTTGGCAAGGAGGACTAATCCATAAACATATATTTTCATTTTTATTGTTGGCACAGTCATTATCAAACAATTGGGCAAACTTGTGCAGAAGAGGGCTCTCTCTTTGGTCGGCCGGCAGAAATAAAATAACATATAAGAAGGGAGAGGGAGAAAAGATGAAGAATAAAAGTTGCTGTCCCTGTCACGAGAAAATAATGGCTAAAGCTATTACATAAATTGCATCATTCTCTTCAAATTACATTACGTTTAAAGGTGGGCATGTATATTTCTCTACATAAGCATCATTACCTCCAAGTTATATTATACTCTGGTGAAATAAAAGCCTTAACTTTGCTTTATGTGATCACATCATACTGTCGGCTCGGATTTGGCACGGTTATTAATAGTGACAATTTGAGGGTTTCCTCCACAAGCATGGTATGGTACTTACGTTTATCCTGGTGTACTTACATGAAAGGAGTAAAATCGTTATCGATTTTCGCCAGAGATTTTGGAAGTGTGAAGTTACTTATATGTTATGTTAGATTTTTATTTTATTAAGCCTGGTCTCCCCGGTCGGTTTCAAATTCACGTCGGCGATTTTTCACCTGCACCGGTCTCCTGCTTTTTTTGCTTTGTTACAAAAGCCAAGAAACACTTAACCTAAGTTTGGCTACCCAAACGGGGCTCTAATGATCCATACGAAATTCCCCAATCCCTACATAAATATTTTCATTCTTACCATCATCATCTCATCAGGTTTAAAACTAATGTTTAGAATGCTGCGGTTTCTCAATTTTACTCACGGTTTCTGGTCACATACAGGAAGCCTTGCACACACAAAACTTTTGTTCTCATCTCATATCAGATCCCATCCCATCTCCAAAAATTTTCTCTGGTCAATACTGCTTTCTGCTTTTTGGGCAAAAATCATCACTATCCAATCTCCCACAAATCCACAACAGTCACCACATCAGTGAGAAAGGCAGTGAACCAAAAGAGCAGAGTTCTCTCCATTTTGTTATGTAAACTATCCCATAAGATAATATTAGCATTGGATATATATATGGACTGTTTTTGCTAGCCAGGCAAAATAAAATCCATCCATTTACGATTGAGGCACGAAGCGAATGAATAAGCTGAACAGAGGATAATATAAAAGGAAAAAATAATGATATAGTTTTTTCCTCCTCGGCTCGGGAAAATTTTTGCGACCAGAGAAAATGACTTGAGTAAAAAAAATTACTCTTGGTTTGGTTTGCTTTTGTCTTCATCTGCAAAAATGTTTACATCCAATTCTTTCAAGATAATGGTCCGTGAAGTTAATAGGATCTATGACGCTTATTTTCAAAATATATAGACACAAGCATATTTATATTTATACACACATATTCCCGGCCCTGGCTTGGCTGAGCGACAGTCTGACAGCAATAAAAGCATATTATATCAGACCAAAAGATAAAGATTGACTTTATAAATTTTCCATGAATGAAATACTCTGGTCACGTTCTCCCTCTCTTTGACTTTGCACTTTCCTCTTGTTCCGGCTGTTGATGCAAGAATAATGTTTGGCTTGGGCTTGCTTGGATAAAATAAATCCAATGCTTTTGTTGGTTGGATAATATAGTGCCAAGTCAAGTCGAGTCAAAACAATCAACTTGTGCTAGATGAGTTCATTTTCATTTCGTACTCACAATCAGACCGAGAGAGAGAATGAAAGGATTTTATAAGCGTGTGCTTTATGTAGTTTGTGGCATTCTGATTTTATGAAAATGGTGAGAAGAATTATAAATATTTTTTTTCATAATGAAATTAGCTTATCCAAAGATTGGGGTTGCGAATACGTAATGGCTTATATAAGTAATCCCAATATTAACAATGGATTATTTGTCATTGAAATGAAATAATGGCAACAGGAAGGCGTACGGTTAGAGTGGATTTTTCTTTTGTTGTTTCACACTCCGAGCAGCTATTTCTATTTTTATAGAAAACTTACATAAAATATTCATTTGTTAAAATGGTAAGAGAAGAGTATTGTAATCTGATTGAGTTTTTTTAACTTTACATAAGTAACCCATTTGAATACTGGAAAGCGCTTCTCCACCTTTGAAAAAAACCAAGAAAATTTTCCTGATTTCACGGTTTTCTGCTCCATCTCATCTCTCTCAAGTTGAGATGAGATGGGAATGAGTGAGTGGCCTGGCCATAACCATCCTTGAGTTGAAGTTGAAGAAAGAAAATCCTTAAAAACGATTATTATGTATTTCAATTTTCATTTTCAATTTGAAATGGCTTTTGCTTGCGTGCTCATAAAATCATTCTTTCCCTCACAAGAGCTTTTTCCCATTCACAATTTCCCTCTGAAAAATTATATAAAAAATATAAAGTAGACCACAGTCGTGGATTCTGTTGCGCATCAACAATGTTTCGGTTTCGGTAGATACGTATGGACGATGAAGGATGAACATTCTTGGAAAATGACTGATATAACCTGAAAATTTGGGCAATGATATTCCCATTTTTCTGGAATGGGATATTTCTCCTTCCTTCCCCTGTCCGTTTCTCGTAATTCCCACAAAGCGGAACCAAATTGAGAAATTGGAGGGATGATACCTCATTTACTTTCATCGAGTCAAACATCTCATCTCTCTCCCTATCTAATGGTGGACGTTGTAGCGAATGTGTACTAACTACAAACAAATTTTTCATAAGATTCTTCTTACCGAAATTGGAAACTAATTCAAAGACTTATTATTAGCCGCACACAGTGGCACTTTCAGATTCCTCCCTCCCGAACCAAGTTATTTGTAATTAATAAGGAATAGGAATACTGAAAATAATGATAATTTTTATCGGTTGGTTGGGGAAAGGGTTAGGAAAAAATTGGACATGCCAGGCCACAAGCGTAACCCGTTGCTCGCTCAATGCCCCTTCCTCAACCCTATCAATGCAAGGCATTATGGATTAGAATTGTTAATTATGCTGCTCTGCTCCCACTGATGATATGATGCAAGGATGAAGGTCAGGTCAGGGGAGGATGATGCAAAGTCGGAACTAATTTGGAACCGATTTGGTGGTTCTCTCTATCACGCGGCGGCTCTCATCCTTCATTAAAATCATATAACACATGGAGGAAATCACTTATAAATAGAGTAGAGGGAGATTTCATAATTTTTTGGGGAAAGACAATGACAAATGCGTTAACACTTGCAATGCACAAGTTCATTATGTATATATTTCAAGGTCAGGGGAAATCGATTTAATTTGTTTCTCTCGACCCCAGCTCGATCTTTCAACCATAATTATAATTCAGTTAGAAAAAGAGAGATGGGCAATATTAAAATAATAAAAAATGAATCATAAATACATAGATACATTCGGATTATGATGAATGAATGCAAACTTCCTGAATCAAAAGTAACAAAACTACTTACATTTTATTTCAAGCCAGTTTGAAGATGTCTTCTCTTCAAAATGGGGGAACGGGAGGGGAAATTGAAATGGAATGGGATTGGAAGAGGCGGGGTAGCATCTCCAGGAATACTAATGAGAAGTGTATGGGAAATTGGGGAGCAGTAAATATGAAATGAAAAGGATTCGGAGAAATTCAAAGGAGATCACGTTAAGCATATGTACCACAACGTAATAAATTACATTTTTGTCGAATCCTCTCTCTCTCTCTCTAAGGATGCTCCTGAGTGCGAGTGCGTGTGACTGTGAGTTATTGGCAGATATTAAATAAAAAAAGAGATAGATAAATAGGCTGTCTTTCTCCTACTCCCAAAGTCCCAAGAGAATAGAAAAATGAATGGATGCATGATGCATGTCATGTAAAACCCTTTGTTTGTTGCCTCTTATATATAAGTTTAAGTTACCCCTTCTCCAACTTGTAAACTAAACCAAGTCCAACTGACATGAACTCGGAGAGAGAGAGAGGGAGAAAGGGTTTGGCGTGGTTAATATCAAAATCCGAATAAATCTATTTGGAATTATATGTAGTGAATCACAAAAGTGGAATCATCATGAACATAATATCGACCAATATTATGATTAGTTTAGGCAAGGCTCTTTTGCTGGCTTGCGTTTTCCCATGTTGAACAGGAGAAATATTTACGGAGAGAAAGAAGCATAAATACTTGGAAGGAAAGAGTTGGAGTTGGAAAGAGACAGACCAGAATCGGTTTTGATATATGGCTTGGCTGAAAATTCCCCTGTAATAATAATTCATATAAGATATATCTTCTCATTCAACATTTTTTACATAGTCAACTTTTCCTTTTGTATTATTCCAAATAAGAAAAAAAATAGGAATGGGAAATGGAATATGATATGGAGCATTTTATCAACCAGTAGCCAAAGCCAAGGAGTGTGCAAGATTTGATATGATTTTTGCGTGAAATGCATAAACCCAGCAGTGCATGACGATGGATAATCGAATCCATAAATTTTCTTTTTCCTTTGCTTTTTCAAAGTATATTCGGCCAGGAAGGAATGTATAAAATAATAATGAAATGAAGAGCGAATAATCACGTATAATTTGGTTTTGGTTTCTTTGCATTTTCTTCTTTTTCTCCTAAAGCAGATGGAAAGGAAAAGACAAAGTCCACAATTTTTGTGTATATATTTGTCATTATAAAATCCATACTGCTTTGTAGACATTTTCTTGAACCATCCCAAGCTAATTTTCTATAAGAAAGTAAATTAGTTTTTTGTTATAGGCAGTTGCAGGAAATAGGATAATAGGGTCAATTCGCCGTAATATGAAAGTAATTACACACAAGGATAGTTAATTAAGGCTGCTGGAGAAGAACATGAGAGGATGTGGTTGAGGAGAACACATTTTTGATAAAGAGGGTTAGGTTCAGCTTAGGTATTATATCTACCTCAGTAACTGCGGGGGATATTTGTATAGGCAAAGTCAGAAAGGAACAACCAGAGACAGAGAGGGATTTTTATCTTTCCCTTTCCACAAACGCCAAGCCACACTCAAAAGGAATTTATAATAATATCTTTTCCAAGGAAAATTCCTCCTCATCCTCTAACCTCCATGTCTAGTTCTGTTCATGTTCCAATAATAGGTGAATCCAATGAAGTTACAATTATATTGGTTTACACCTGAACAAAGAGAACTTGGGAGTAAATGCAAGAGAGAGAGAGAAGACTTTTATGGGTGTTGTATATACTTCCCTCTCTCTCTACTTATGTTACTTTTATATTTTCTTGACTGTACAATGGGCTACGTTGTAAAATGGAAATTTTTCAATGTTGATTGCTCTCCCATTGTTGGCTGAGTTTGTTAAAGAGAGCCGATTTATGTGGATTGGAAGGATGTAAATGTTTTTCTAGTTTAAGCTTTAGTTCGGATCCTACCATATAATGACACAGAGAACAAACCGAGCTCAACAAGCCCGATAATGTAAAAGTTGGCTTGGTTTAGTTTAGTCAAGAGTTACCTCCAAAATAACAATGAAACTGTAAAGAGAAATAATAATTGGATTGGAGTGTAGCTCTCTGCTTCTTCGCCTTCCATAAAGGAACAGTCAGGATGGAAGAATGGGGGATCACAGGTTAAGGAAAAGTCAATTGAGTTTACTAATATTATATAGAAAAATATGTATCCTTGTTATAACTATGCTCATGATGATGATGCTTTGCTCACCTACCCACTATTTCTTTCAAATGACTTTTCATTTTATTTTCTCGCCTTCCTCCTTCTTCCCTTGATCTTCATCTCATTCCAGAGAGGGATGAAAAGGAAGAAAGATGATCATCCTGATCATGATGATCATGCCGAGGTGGCTCTTTGGCTTTGGTTCTGGCAGACTGTTCGGAGGCTTCTCTCAGAAGAAGAAAAAAAGTTTTAATAATGCATGGTAAATAGAGAAGAAGGGAATCATCATGAGAGTGATTACACAAAGGCTTTCTTGGACTTAAATCTTAAGTACAAGTTCATTTTTTTCTCCTCCGTGGATTTGTAAAAGGTGGTATGTAGAGCTACCTGGAAGGGGTCCCTTGTTCTTCCTCCTCTTCACTCTTTTCTTTGCTGGATGTCTCACGCTGACTTTGGTTGGACCCTCTCCGGTGTTCGTTTACTTCGGTATTTTCTCAATCCCCCCATCATCCATTCTTCAAACATATACAAAATACAAATACATACCTTTTACTTCACAGGGAAGAGGGGAAATATGTACTCTGTTAAAAATTAAGTGTTAGCAAGGTTTGCTGAAGAAGCGGTTCCTATTTTGTTCCTATCATAATTGTGGGCTTGGATAGGGATGCAATGAAATGCATGGGATATTTATTGGCTGGAGAATGCCTGTAATTGTGTTCGTAAGTAGAAGGAAAGAAAGTTAATGAATAATTTCATACAGCTATTAACAAATTAAATTATATAAATAACACTGAGCAATGCATATGCAGAAATATGCATGAAAATCGTGCAAAGAATGCAATCCAGGGTAATTTTGATAGACGTAATATAGTGAGCAGGTCCTGTCTTAGGCCTGTAGGCTAAGGACAGGATGCGGAAGAAGGCAAGAGAGAGAACAACCGGAGGCTTTGGTGGCCAGAACGGAACTGTGAGTGAGTTTATTACGAACGAACAGTGAAGACAACAACAAGCAGGCACGAGCGTAAACGTGCACAAACGTTTGTGTGACAGGACGTGACGTAGCTGGGGCTCTGTCCCTGACTATCCCCCCTCCGAAGAAAAATTTTGAAGAACATAGTGAGACAAAATTTTGAAACCAATCGTTTTCAGGGAAGAGACACAGCGGAGCATAAATTCAGAAAAAGCTAACATAAAAGGAGGCTAACCGGAACTAATAGATACACATAAACATTCAATCATTTATCCCTAAATAACTACTCGACTTAACAACTAGAAGGTGTATTAGTACTGTACATAGACCCATTTTATAAATTGTATTCGTTTTCTATTTGATTTTGTAGACCGTACATGCTATTTAAACTTAAAAATAATATAACATCGTTTGTTCATACACACATAAAAAGGACAGTCATCGCATACATATACAGAAATTAAAATGAACTGAAACATGACAAATCGGAAAAGTGGGAAAACCTATAGAAATATTCATGC
>JAQIXQ010000657.1:0-23368 GCA_034700485.1 Pseudosinella alba
CTAACAGCCAGTACCTAAGCGAGTCGCTCAAGACGAGTTAAAGTAGACAAAGCTTCCAAGAGTGATTGCCGTGGAGCTGTACGTACATGCCAGCATCCCAGCCCTAACTTTTATATCTGACTGTATGATACAATTAGCGACAAATGATCCACTCCTGCTGATTGATTATGCTAATCGCAAATTGCAACAATTTAGTTTACGGCCACGGAAAGCAATCCAGGTTGAGTTTCAATCTCCTCTATCTCCATTTTGGTAAAATGATTTGAAATGGCTCGTCCTTATATCAAATAACATTTAATTATTGTAGGATCTCGTCCAAACCGGATACGTAATGATCGTGATATAGATATGTCACTCAAGAGGCAATAGTAATAGACGACAACATCATCCACTCATTTAAATTAAACTTACGATTAGGGTTGCCAATACGCTTTAATGAATAACTGTCGAATTAAAAAATGTAATCTTTTTTTAAATAGCGGAGAACGTTCTTTTTGGAAAATGATTTTTCCGACATCGCATCAGAGAACATTTGCCTGACGTATATACGGTTAATAGAAATACAGGAAACCAAGTCTATATTTGCTTCTGAGTTAAGTTAATTACTATTTAATTCAATGTCAGGAACAATTTTATATTAAGCAGAAATGTCAAATATGGTAATCACATTTACTGAGAATGTGGAAATTTTAATAAGATTGTTGACTCGGAGCTCCATAAAGATGATTATTCGACAACACATGCCAATCATAGATAGCTATAGCACTGGAAGCGAGGTACCGAGTACCAATTCATTGCGATAATTACGTAACTGATTAAAATAAATATTAAAATAAATATTTTAAATAGAGATAAGTAGACATATGTTTACAGAGGATACATTTTTTAGCCTGTAAGTTAACATGTAATCTGAAAAAACCATAAAACTGCATTCTATCGAATTGGGAGATATGGAGAATTTTTTACAAAAACTTCGCGTCCAAATATGTACGTAAAGTCAAAGTAGAAGGATAAAAAAATGCCGTCGTTAACCTTCCACTTAACAAGCCACGTAATTTAAATATAAATTAAGTTAATCAGTGGGATTAGGTGTGTCCCGCTGGATATTAAATCATTGAGCTCTTAAAGTCATAATTGTATTACTCATAAAATGCTTCATTTATCACTTTTTTCTACCAATTCGAAACAATTCCAAACATTTCATATAAATGAGGAGCCAGACGCGAGCCAGTAGAAGCCAACTCGGTTTAGTACATGGGTTTGGTTCTGAACTGAAGACAGCCCTTTACATTTTTTTGTGATACTGGTTGCAAAACAAACGAACTCTTGGTTTTAACTCCAATCCACTCTCAACATGAAAGTCTGGGCATTTTTGATTCTCGTAATTGGGGTGACAGAAGCTAAATTGGGTAATCGAGTTCCCATGGATGAGCCTCAGCCACCTACACCGCCGCTAACAACAGTATCAGGTACATATGTACACCGATTCTGGCATTATGAATTTATCGGGAACTTTCACTGCAAATATTTAATTTTGGTATACAATTATTAGCATTTGATATCTCCCGATTTACTTTAGAACTCAGCCATCCATTGGAAAATGTTACAGTTCCGGCTTGCTCCACCCACCCCGATGTCCGCAATATTAAGACCAGGAATGGAAAGATCAATCCAATATACCGATGGAAAGGCCAGTTTAATGTGTATCTGGATCCAGCTTTTGGTATTATGTTCCAAAATTTGGAAATCAACCAATCCATCAATAATATTGCATTAGCATGTCCGTTGACAACCGTACACTTTTTTTAGACGAGATCGAACGTCGAAACATGAACAATGTGCTGTGGGACATTTGGCAACTGATTCCCTGCGTCCGAGTTGGCATTTGGGGACCGGGAACTACCCCCAGGGGAGATTACGTTCATATCATCAAGGGGACCAATAATGGCTGCAGTGCATATGTTGGGAGGAAAGGTGGTAGACAGGTGAAATTGTAAATTGACAAGAGTTTTTTTTATAATTATAATTTTAATTTTGACTCATTACATAATATGACGTGTAGACAATGAACCTTCAAAGCCCCGGGGCGACCATGCATGAAATGATCCACGCCCTGGGCTTCCATCATGAGCAGAGTCGGCCCGACCGGGACCGTTATGTGACCATTCACTGGGAAAATATTGAACCAGGTAATGTTGGAAATGACACTGATCTTGATAGGAATTATTAGACAATGACAATTGGCAAACAAAATTATACTTAATCGTTGATTTTTTAATTACTAGAATTTCAACAAAACTTCGCAAAATATTCTACATCCCAGGTTACTACATTTGGCGTCCCCTACAACGTTCAGTCCATTATGCACTATAATGGCTATGGATTTAGTAAGAATGGGCAGCCAACAATCACGGCCAAGGTAGAGAATACTTACATAATCATATGTTCCATTATCCTCATATAATTTTATATTTCTGAAAAAGAAAATCTAATGAAAAATTTAAGTAAGCTATGAACATTGCCAATTTACAGACGGGTGAGCCAGTTGGATCCTATGTGCTACAGGAAACTGACATACAAAAATTAAAACTTATGTATGGGTGCTGAGGGCTTCATATTTGACCCAAACACCAGAGATGGTTTCAACAAATATTGTATTGTATTGTATTGTATTTGGAAAGGAACTGATTACATAAGTAGTAATAGCCCAGCTAAGTAGACCAGTGAATTAGATCTGTTTTAGGCTCTCCCTTACGACCTACTTCCGTAATTATCGCTACCCCTTTCGGGTCGAACCTACCCGAGCTAATGATATGTTTTTTTCAACAAATACAATTTAATTCAAAATTCAAAGTTAATTGGTCAATTGTTTTCATGAATAAATTCAAATAACTGATAAAAAGGACTATACAAAATAAGGCAACTGAAATTAATTTACATGCATTGTGAAGAAAACACTTTTGTTGAAAGTGTTATGGACATACATAGGATTTGTTGCAACTTGCAACTCGCATTTGATTCATGCCCATACACAAACCCATGCTATGAGTCGGCTTTGAGTTCCAGCCATACACACGTCACATATCAATATTATTTCCGGTCTCTTCCTCCCTTCCTGGTTACTGCTTACAATTCACAAATTTTGTTTTCTGCATCCACACCGCGCCCTTCCAGCATCACTCTTCGATCTGTCGAAAAACAGAAGTGTCCATCAACCTCTTCGCATATCAATATCAATATCAGTGAATGGTTAAAAACAGTTTGCACTATACTTTTATTTAACATGATAATTCCGAGTAAATTGATATCAGTAAATTGGAAACAAAATGACTTCATTTCTTCATGTTCACCATAAGTCTGAAGTCCGAAGTCAACTTTGGCTGATGATGATGAAGCCAGATTATCATATTTAGTCCATGATTTAGTGTTCGTCATCAGCACCCACTTCTTTACCATGTATGAGGTGGTTGAGCAAGCAACATTTTAGAACAAGATTTATCATATAATATGCTTACTCAAATTTCATTTTCTTGGTCTTGCCGGTGACCAGACCAAATACTTCTCAGAAAGATCTTTCAAGTTCTTTGGGTCATATATATGGTTATGCCGTTCTATGTAATTAAATGCGCTGGTTTAATTTACAAGTACAATTTACAAGTCTTGTATATCCATTCTGCTGCTGGATTTCTATAAGATACAAGTTGGCTCGTCCGGTCCACAGCAGAAGCAAACGGATAAAAAGTTAGTGGCTAAGAATGATATCTCACTCAAAGGAGAAGTCCAGATTATGGAGAAATATCAAGTCATATATTTCTTCAGTGTTACGATTTGTGGAGAGCCAAGTACATAGAAAGTCCTTAAGGAATTACCAGTCACTAATGCTTGATACATCAGGCACGTATTTCGGAGCGTAATTCGACAGCTTGTCATCTTCCCGACTAACGATAAACTTCGATTATTTCATCCCCAAACAAACAAAGCAATAATCAATATATTTCTTCCTAATTTCTGATTGTCGAAATGGACAACAGGAAAGCTATCATTACCCTTTGATTATCCGTCCAACGCAGTTTTGTTGGATTGTCGTCAGCCATACCTTGCTGGAAAGCTAGGAAAATGCTAAAAGTGCTAGAATACCATCCACGTTCAGATAATACGGGGAGGATGTTCAAATTCAAATCCATTGGGGAATCTAGTTGTCGGGTCATCATCCTATCATTACTTTTACCCACCGGTACAATTGTTGCGGGGGCTAATTTTGATCGTGATGAGATTTTTAGTCTGCCTCAAACTAGTTGCCCCGTTGGACATGTCTTCGTTAACAATACAAGGAGCTGCTGGCCGATTTCAAATTCCAGTGATGATTCCTGCAACTACGATGCTCAGTGTTACAGGGGATCATGGGGAATCCACTCGAGATGTTCGCCAGAACACATGAAATGTGAATGCATTGACATGCGTGGTCGTGCCCAAGGGACGGTAATGATAAATGGAGTGTGCCAAATCCAGAAAACAATTTTTGACTCTTGTTCTCACCATGACGAATGTCGAAGGTCCATACAGGGGGCCGTTGATTGCGTACCAGGCAAGGCTGTTGTTGATGGTAGCTACATACTAAACTTTATTAATATCTCTAGTTTTAGTCCATCCATTTACCAAAATTCATAAGCTTTCATTGTGACATCCTTTAGATCTCGGAACATGGGTGAATAAATTTGAAGGACGCATTTGTCGATGCCGGCTGGGTGCATGGGAAGCCACTGCTTGCTTGCACGAGTTAACTGATGTCAATGACAAATGCAAAAACACAGCACAATGTACCTCCATTCTTGGTAACTATTCAAGATGCAGTTTCCGAACAGCAAGGTGCGAATGTAAAGAGGACTTTCTTCAGAATTCCGGGGTTTATCACAACACCATAAAGACATGCTTCCCCAAGAAAATGTTCAATGACACGTGCTCTGGTGATGACGAATGCAGAGCTAGTCTGGGTCCGAGAGTGAAATGCGGAACTAATGAAGAACACCCTGATAATATGGTTTGCCACTACGATGATAACTTTGACCGCGTTCCGACAACCAGCAGAATAGCAGGTACAATGGATGTTGTAGTTTACCATAATTTATCGATGCTATTATATTTGTCCAATTTGTCGCACAGATTTCAATGAGTGCATCCATGGATACGCCTACGTTAACGAAACGGAGAGCTGCTGGCGTATAGCCAGTACTCCATATCATCCCTGTAATTTTGATGCCCAGTGCCCTGCCGAGATTTGGGGGTTGCAGTCCACATGCTCAAAAGTGAAGGGCGTTTGCCAATGTCACAGCGGGAGCGGTGCCCAAGAGACAGTTTTCATAGATGGGCTTTGCCGCATCATCAAAACCATTGGAGATCCCTGTCTCACAGATGAAGAATGTACTGTGACAATGAAGGAAGATGTGTTTTGCAAAGCAGATAATCCTCCCACTAATAAAACAACCGAAGGCTTACTCACACCCAATAAGACATGCCAATGCAAAGATACACATTTGTGGTATCCGCCGATCCGTCAATGCTTAATAAAATCAACAGGGATCAACGGCAATTGCACTGTTTCGGAGCAGTGCAGAGAGGCAAGTCTGGGTAAATTTTCTAGATGCAACTCCGAAACCAAATTGTGTGAATGCCACGGAGGGGGGTCAGACAAGGACATTGTTTATCACTACTTGCTGAAGAAATGTTTCCCCAGAAGAATGTTCAATGAGATGTGTGAAAATGATGAGGAATGCCGAGCTAGTCTGGATCCGAAGGTGAAATGTGGAACGAATGACGAACATCCTGATAAGATGGTATGCCACTATGATTATAGGGATATTGGTGGTCCATTCCAAACATATCATGGAAACAACGATGATGTTGAGAATCCGGGAGTGATAATAGGAGGTATACTCAAGCATTACCATAGTTAATATTTATTTTTCTATAACACGTGACTAATTCCTGCTAATAAATCTTTATCTTTTTAGCCGGAATTTTTGGCATTGCAACTGTAGTAATATGCTTGGTCAATATTTTGTTGGGGTGTCGTCGTCTTTGTATTTACGCTAAATCCAAGATTAAGCAGCAGGTAAGAGTGTTAATTTTCGGCCATATAATTTTTAAAAAAAATAATATAAGAATAATAATATTGTCGACAATTGTTGAGGATGATGTCGTCAGGTAGTATTGCCATGATAATAATACGCATTTTCTTAGAATACGGAGACAGAGTTGGAGAGAATATCAGGGGAAAACCGGATCCCAGCCTGCTCCTCGTTAGAAACCACCTGCTCCCAACTATCCGTTCGAATTTACTCAGCGGCAGAAATTACATCCATGTCGTTGGTAGGGGAAGGCTGCTTTGGACAAGTATTCAAAGGTAGGTAAAATTAAAAATAATTCGGGGAAGCGATTTCACAACTAATCCAGCTTCGTCCATGTAAATAGGAACATTGAACGGGGCAAGTATTGCTGTAAAGAAGATAAAAGGCGAGGGTTTTGAAGATATAATGAGAGAGGTCGAGACAATGGCCAACTTTTCCCATCCAAATATACTCTCTTTACTGGGGGTTGCCCAAAATTCAGGTTAGCTCGATCCGTACATTGTATATAACTTTATAATCATTGTAATGGAATACGCAATTTGTGTGAAACTATTTTTTTTTACTATTGAACAACCGCAGATGTAGAATCCCCCTGGCTTCTATTCGAATTCATGGAGCACGGCGACCTTATTGGAGTGCTCAGGGATGATAAGTTCAAACCAAGGTCATCCATGCCAAATTACGATAACGTGGAGGTGGAGTCGGATGAGAGCCAACTAGATTTACAACTTCAATTGACCAATGCAAGTGAAGCATCTTATTCTTGTTTTAATTACCTATCATTAAAACTGTTGAGTTTTTAAAAGTTGATGAATCATAGTTACTTTAACGGTTTCAAAGTTTTCATTGTAATTCGCAGTCTATATAATTTAAAATTTTGTTAGGAGACATTGCTCCACATGGCGTCCCAAATAGCGGAAGGGATGAACTTCCTCTCCTCTCACCGTTTCATCCACAGAGACTTGGCAGCCCGAAATTGCCTCGTGGGAGCAACCGGCACTATTAAAATATCTGATTTTGGTTTATCCCGAGATGTCTACTCAAATGATTATTATAGGGTATGTCGACAGATCATATAACCGATAATCTGAGTTAGCTTTACTTCACTTCAGCATTCTTATTTTAGGGAAGCGGGAATAAATTGCTACCGATTAGGTGGATGGCTCCCGAAAGTATTGGATATGGGTGCTTCACGGTTGAGTCTGATATTTGGGCTTATGGTGTCGTACTGTGGGAGATGTTCTCATTTGGAAAGCAGCCATATTTTGGACTGGCGGGTGAAGAAGTAAGAAAATGCCATCATGAAATAAATTTCACTCACCAAATAGCAAATCTGACGATTTTATAATTTGCTCCAGGTGATGAATCGAATCACTGATGGTGTCCTACTAAATCCACCGGACGACTGCCCTACTGTCATCAAAGAACTTATGTTAGCATGCTGGAAACGGGATCCCAAAAGTAGGCCTACCTTTAAGCAAATATGCGAACGGTTTACAGTTTTTCCTCAAGAAGAAAATGAAGGAAGGGAAAGCAATATAGCTGGTATTGAGGTTCAGATCTCGGGAAATCTGCCAGAATATTTTCATGTGGTGGAAAAATTATGATTTCCTATGTGAGTTTCCAATTCGTTTTTTTATAACGATATATTTCATTATAGTCGAACAGGGGCTAGTCAAACAGAATACATGCAAGAGTAAAGCTGAATTTAACTATGGAAAGAAAATGGAATTTATCAAAAATATATTTAGATTTAACATTATTATTGTACAATTTTTTATAGTACCTACTCTATTGATATTTTAATTAGGCAAGGAAATAAGTGTAAACAGACTAAACAGAGTTACTCTGGTGTAAATTGTAAGGACCATGCTTTGATTTGCAGAGACGACATATGAAATAATATGCAGTTTACAATTACTTTTGCTGTTTAAAATTATGAAAATTGTTTCTGCTCCTCCATTTGTAATGTAAATCTGAAACGACAAACATGCTATTCCACAAGCTGTCATTAAGAATAAATCTAAATCATATAAGCTAATATTCTGAATCTGAATGGAATTAAATATTGGACGTTCGCAGTTCGCTCATCTATTTTCATTTTACATTCATTTTAGGGTACTTAGGTAGTGTAATAATATTATCAAGTTAGCAAGTCCAATGTATTTCACACAAAATGGATGGCCTCAGACAATATCAGCACATGCTCAGTTTTAGATAGGTGAGTCTTTTTTTCGATTCGATTTGTATGTTTTGCTCGACACTCACTCGACATCGATATGAGTCGAATTATACCGACAATCCCCCGTTCCATTGAACATGACGTTCGTTCCACAAGCTGTCATTAAGAATTTAAAACTAAATCATATAAGCTGATATTCTGAATCTGGATGGAATTAAATATTGGACGTTCGCAGTTCGCCCGTCTATTTTCATTTTAGATTACTTTATAACCGATGACTGTCATCACTGTATTGACTCATTTTCATTTTAGTATACTTAGGTAGTACGATGATATTATCAAGTTAGCAAGTACTTACATGTATTTCATACAAAATGGATGGCCTCAGGCAACATCAGCACATGCTCAGTTTTAGATAGCTGCGTCTTTTTTCTATTCGAATTGTATGTTTTGCTCGACACTCACTCGACATCGATATGAGTCGAATTGGACCGCCAATCCCCCGTTTCATCGAACATGACGTTCCTTCGTGCTCGTGTTCGTTTGAATGTGCTCGTTCATAATCCGCCCAAACCGTTCCCAAGGGGGCAATGACGAGCGAGTGATAGTTGAATTTTGAGTGGATGAATTAAACGACAATTTTTTTTGTGTAATGTATGGGACAACGGAGTTCCGCTCATTTATAAAATGAAATACGGAATAAAGAAAGGGTCATAATCAACTATCAATGAATTATGTTTTAATCATGTTTAGCTTATTATTTATTATGCATTTTATCATGTTTCTTATCATCATGTATTTCATTTTTTTTAAAAGAACATTTGGAAATGAAGATACTAGGATCTAACTATGAAGGTTTATTGATATCGATGCAATGACGCATTATTTATACATTTCCGGAACAGTCCGTCATGCTGTCTAAAATAATTCATGCACGTGTAGGTTGAGCGATTTTGACCGTCCTTGGTACAGAGATCCATGTCCACCCGCTTGTACACTAAAGAATTAATTTAGGAAGAGATTAGAAAACCCGTCAACGTGTACATGCATTTCAGTTTGTAGATATGTAGTAAGTTGCTTTATTATTTTTTTTAGGTGGAATTTAGAATCTTACTTCCGTCATAGGAGCAGTTCCTCTCACACTCGTTCCTGTACCAACGATATTGCTTATGTTCTTGGCCATTAGAAGATTCAGAAGCTTTGACCGTCCTCTGACCACAGACGGGGTCATCTGTTTCATTCTTGCACACACGTTTTTTGCACGAGGTTTGTGTCCTCATCTGACCCAATACCTGAAGGATGAAGCCCAACAGGAGTACCGTGACACAGAGTGCAGTCGCCTTGAAGAACCAGGTCATCTTGGGGGGTACTGATTGTATGGCGGGAAGGACTTGTTCCGATCCGAGTATAGAAGCAGACTTGAATTAATGTTATAGCTCGTATGGTTGAATGTTGAATGTGAGCATCTAGTTTCGTATTTTAATTTATGTCGTTGATACTGGTATGCATAGTAATGGATGACGATGAAATTGGAAAAGCAATAAATCTAAAAGTGCAAAATTAATCCGGTCATATTTCCAAGTTTACAATACCAGCCAAGCAATAATGGCAAATGACACGCGCATCCTAGATCCGTCTGAATGACGTTCATGTCGTGCGCACAAACAGACAATTAAATGATAATGCACACGTAAGTCATGATAATGGGCAATACTCTTAAGCAGCCATTACCATATAATCAAACACGTCAATGGGAAACTATTGATACTTGACGCCAGCTCATCTGCTATGAAATGGAATGCATATAATCTTACATAATTTACAATTTGAGATTACTCCACATTGCTATACACTCCACATAACTATTGCATTGCGGACAGAGTCATTATCATCGAACAAGTTCATTTTTGTAACATTTGGTTAAGTAAGATGTATTTATCAATACGATGCAGCATTCAATTAATTTGTGTATGATCGTGTCCAAACTGGATAAGTGACAATAGTGTAGGTGGCAACATGTCCAAGCATCTAGCAAAACGAACACCATACAAATGTGCTTAAAACAGTTCATTAACTTTCCTGTTATAAAACCAAAGCTTGAAAAGTGTTGTCATTTTGGATTAACTCACGGCTGCCAGTGCACTGTATGAAATTGTAAAGAATTTGCATGATATCCCAAGTTCATCCGTATCCACTTCGTTAATGAATGAGAGCAGCTTTAATCGTTCTTCCAAAGAAAGCTTCGTCGATTTTCCTTGTTCCGAATCACGGTGAAAGCCGTTTGTGTAGGATTTCATTGTCCGTTGAATCTAATTGGTTCAATATTAGCAAATGCTTCCGTATTTTATGAGCCATATGCTTACTTTGTATGATTAACATAATTTAAATGCACACATGAACTAGTCTAAGTTTGTACTTGAGAATGAAGCCGTGCCGATAACCAGGAAATCACTACGGAATAGGCCAGGTACATCCCCGTCGCCACCAAACCTCCGACCCCGCTCTGAAACAGGAGAATGCGACAAGCCTCGGATGCAAAGTAGGACACGTTCATAGCGTAGATTAGGAACATGGACCATTCGAACAGTGCATTGGTTTGATGGAGAAGGTCCTTCATTTTTGCATACAACGTGACCACCTGTAGATTAGTACGATTTATTAATTTTTTTTATTGGAGAGATGAGAATACATATTATCGAAGCTATTATATATGTTTGGGTGAACAAACTTACTGATTGAAACTGCATTCCAGTTTCCTCAATCCCCACTTTAAATCCATTCCAGATGTGGGCCAACGTCAAGAGGACAGTGGCAATGAGGAAATGCTGGAACATGTGAAACTTGTTGCAAATTAGCAATATGATTGTGATGCTTAGTTTAGCACCAACGTATACGATGGATCCTAGATGAATCCGATCAGTGACAATGCCTTCATTCATTTCTGGAGCATCATCATCATCATCATCATCTTGTGAAGGGGCTATGGCTGACACGACGACGCTCATGCAATCTTCAGCCTGTTTGTAGGCTTTGAGATCTCCGAATAGGTCTCGAGCAATCAGAGATCCAAGTAACATGCCGACAATGCAAACCCACTTAAAAAACAAGAAGATGACAACGATTTAGGTAATTATATAATTTAGAATTAATTAAGACAGCCAAATTATTTTGTTCAAAAATAACTAAACCTTCTTTCGACTTATGTTCGGGGTGATTGGAAACATCCGGTTGACCAATTTTAGAATTTCCCCTTGTCGGAACCAGAGAATGAAAATCATGCCCAGCAAAAGGAATATGTTGATTATGGCTTGCCATAGGTAGAAAACTGCTAACAAGCCACGCTCCTTTTGAAGGACTACCACTTGTTGGCTTATCCATTTGTATGTGGGGCAAATGATGATCATGTGCAATATGCCGCAAGATATCTGCTGGAAAAGCGAGGTCTGAATTTTAAAGCAATCTTCTTGCTCACTCCATTTAAGATAAAAGGGGCTTAACTTAAGAAAACAGTAAGCATTGAGTAGGTTCTCTACAAGGGACAATTTTCTATTATGATTTCCCAACGGGGAGACTAGTGAGGGTTTTGAGGTTTCGGGGAGTTTTTGAAAGCAATGATGACACTGCATCTCAAAGGTGGACTTCATTGTTGAATTTGTTCCTGATTTTAAAGTTGTCACACTCCCAACAACTACGGACATTGGCAAGGTATCAAAAGAAAAGATGAGGTGGTTATTTCTCCTTCGCTACACACAAATAAACGACGTCATTTCTCGGCTTCATAAATTTTACTCTAAAGTAGCTCAAATACTCAAATTTGAAAGATAAATATTAAATGATCGTTATCATGTCAAAAATTCATCAGTTCCTATGATGCCAGTCAAAATCAAATTAATTTAAGTGATATATCTAGAGTGAGGCAGGCATGCAAAATACAAAACCTTTCTCAAACAAATACGGCCAAATTGCGAGTTACCGACCGAAAGTATATATAAGAATGAAACTAACGATGTCCGGAAAATTTATTTATACACGTGGGCAGTGTCTTCAGAACCTAAAATGCAAACATCTTATACCACGGTGAAATTTATTGGCAAATGTAAAATGTCATCCACGGCATTTTTTTTGTTACAGGTGCTTATTAAGGGGAGTGGAGGCTCAAAAGTCCATGCATGACTTAAGACATTCGACTTACGCTCAAATTGTTGAAGTGGACCAAAGCTACATAGGTTTTCAAACGAAATGGAAATCGTTATTTTTGGCTACGATTTTCACAATAATCCTTTACTGTAGGCTTTCCAAATACATACGCTGAAAAGTTTGCAGGATAACTTCCAAGATAATATAACCTAATAACCTTGCAAGTCGCGGAAGGGTTGAATTTGAACTTTAAGGTAAAGACTATGAACAGTATGAATATTCCGTTGTTAGAATTGTGTAAGCTGAAAATTGAATGCAGTCATTTCCTCACTATTACTTCAGGTACTATACAATGTATATTATGATGTTAAGTGTATATATGACTATGACTATTGTATTGGTTGCGTATGGTCTTTAGAAACTTTCATAACAAGAAAAAGTGTACAATACAGTCACTAATGTGTTATATGCATCATTTGAAAGAGGCAGAGGATGCATGAAATGAGCTCTAGGCCCTTATTAGCTTGCCGTCCTAATGTAAAACTGCAATATCCAGCATCCGAAATAGTGTTCAACTCTTTGTAAATTGCAAGCTGTCTACACAAGCCATATACACTTGCTTGGCCCTTGTTAGTTGAAATAAGTTTAAACCACGAAGGGGAAAAATGTAGATAATCCTGTACATGCATTTTCTTCAAAATGTTTTAGTTACCTTGGTGTATGCTCATATCCTCAGATTTATATGTATATATTTGTGCTGGTAATCTGATAAACAAGCACGTAGCAAAAAGAATGCCTCCGTGCTAATCTTAAACTAGCAAGTTTAGAAAAGTGTTTACAAAATTTGTAGACTAATTTCAATTTCCTAGATGGAGACATCCTGTCCCTGTGACGGACTACATCCAGGAAAGAAAATTGCACTGAGGAAATTTTAAACTGTCAGAGGCAACATTGAAGTTAATATGCAGGGAAATAATTTTCGTTCGTGGACCAATTTACTATTTTGGGTTCTAGGACCTTAGGTTAGTTCTGCCGGAAGTCACTAAATATAAAATGGCATCCGCAAATTCAAGTCGTTTCACATGTACTCTATGCAATAAGAGTTACTCTACAAATAATAATCTTCAAAAACACCTGAGAAGCCATACCGGGGAAAGTGATCAGTTCAAGTGTAGTTTTTGCGAAAAGAGGTTCGCATATAAATACCTTGTAAGAGACCATGAAAACGTACACCGGGGATTAATCCTATACCAGTGCACACTATGTAAGAAGCAATTTTCTAGCAATAATGGCCTAAAGGGTCACCTCTTGCGACACAATACTCCAGGTAAACCAGTACAGTGTAGGACTTGCACTGCTCGTTTTAAAGTGAAAGCTGACTTAAATAAGCATTTACGACGAAATCAGAAATGTAGGAAAGGGGCCCCTGGGCCAAAACATAAGTATAGGTGCATATTCTGTGGAAAGACTTTCCCTGGATATTCCAATCTAGAAAGACACATAACCTGGCATAACGCCGAGCGCCCATATTTCTGCAAATTTTGCTCCAGTTGCTTCACAGACCGATCTGGACTCAAACATCATTTGATGAGGATCCACAAACGGGGTTTAAATAAGCTATTTAAAGGACATTTTGCCTGTGACGTTTGTGGCAAGAAAGGCTTCACTAGTAATTTGACTCTGAAGGTACATGCAGCCACTCATATTATGGAAAGACATTGGAAGTGCAGTTATTGTTCCAAGAGCTACAAGACCAAATACGCGTTAAGGCGACATGAGAAGCGCCACGGGGAAGATAAATTTAAATGTGGCATTTGCTCAAAAATGTTTGCAAACAAATTTACTCTCACCCAACACATTCGGAGTCATTTGGCTGAGAAATCCTATATATGTGAAATATGCGAGAAAGCCTTCAAAACTACATATTCCAGAAGTTATCACAGGAGGACAGCTCATAACGTAAAGGTTTTGGGGTTATGGAAACGCCCTGAGTAATTATTGTTTCTACTAATTCCCACTACTCCAAGGATAATTCTACATTATAAATAAACTAGTATCTCACTTGCAGGTCCACACAGGGGAAAGGAACCATTCCTGTGTATTTTGCGGGATGACCTTTTCGCATAGAAGTAACTTCCTGGTGCATATCTATACCCATACCGGGGAGCGGTGTGAGGAATGCCGGTTTTGTAATAAGCAATTCGCTCAACCTAGTGGTCGTAAGAAGCATGAGCGAAAACACTGCAAATTCAGGATTGAAGAACAGAAATTAGGATCCAGGGAGAAATGAAGTACTTGTAATCAAAACTCATTATATCAGCCTAAAAGATATTACGAGTACGTTATTACCACCTGTAAATTTTTTGTATTATAGATATATTAATTTGATTAATATTACATTCGTTGGAGAAAATCAACGTTGCTTTATTTTATTTTATTGTTTCCATTCTAGGTGCTTAAAGTCCTCGTCTGATCCGACATCCGAGTAATTCCAGAGGACACAAGACTAGGATTAGTATTGAAATCATACAAAAATATACTTTGAGCACTTAATCATCATGGCCAATTTATATGCTGATTGTATAATTAATTTGGTATTATGATTTGAAATACTTTACTGTAAATGTAACGCTTATCTTTAGTTTGGTGTTTGGACGAGAAAATAGGGCAAACTATTGTAGATAATGATAATTATTATTTTTATATTTGCTTTTACTCGGATACTGGAGTGAGGAAACAAATAAATTAACCATGCAGTTTATATTATTATTTAAGGAGATTTTTATTCATTTTATAAGGACAGATCAGATCAGATTATCAGATCCCATACTTTGGTATAATGACCGAGGTTAGTAGGATTTTTTATCTCTCATTTTAATTTTTAATATTGCGACCATTAATATATAGTTATGTGAATATTGTTCTCGATTCCATTTTATGAATTATAATTTAAGCATACATTTATCTTGTAGTAACTACATTTGACAGTTTCTCAAATTTAAGGTTTAAAAAAAGTGTTTTTAGATTTAAGTCTCAAGTTTTAAACTAATGCCTCCTTGAAGCAAATCAGTAATACTTGGATTATAGATAATATATTTTCTCCGCATCAAACCATTTCATTTTTGTCTGGCATCATCTAATATTAGTATTTTGTTCGATCCCCACTTAACCCAGGATATTTCAAGGACAAGCCCAATCCAACACATCACCACGCACACCATCCACATAATAAACACTTTCACAATTTTTCCCTTCATGTTCAGTCCACTCACGGTCTCCTCTCCTTTCCTCAGAATTGTCGGGGAAATTACCCGGGATCTATCTTGAACCCTCCTGGAATGAATTATGGCCATTCCCTCATCGTCAAATCTCTGAACAATTCCGGATTCCACGAGATATCTAAAGCTGGTGGCAAGTCTTTCACTATTCGGCGGGAGAAAGCCGTAAAATGCATGACCGGAATAAATCAGCTTGTGTCCCATCCAGCAACCTCTGTTAAAGCTCCTCCCATCCCCCAAATCCAACCTGTTAGAAATGAATTTCTGTTGTGAAGTCAGTATCGAGATACAGTTTGCCCACATGTGCGAGGTAGCAACTTTCCGGCCAAAAGCCAGTCTTTCCAGAAATTTACTAAAAGTCTTCTCAGCAGACCCTTTCATTACCAGTCTCCTCAAAACCTATTAATCTGGGGTGAAATGAGATTCGTGAAATGGGAACATGCTCCGGTTTAGAAAGTGGAGCACTTTATCGTTATCCTTCAGGTAGGAATACTGTTCCCTTTCCACGAGTTGGATGGATGACAGGGTAACTTCTTCCGATGGCGCAATGAGCTGCCCTGTCATGGACCCACAATAAAAATTTACAATTACGTAAGCAGCGAGCATCCAAAGGATGAAGAGGAGGCTTCGATCCCGCAGTCCCATCACCGACAAACTAGATCCTAATAGGACTGACATTGCCAACAATATGCCGGAAATAATTCTCTCCAAATTCATTTCCCTTCCAGGAGTGATCAGAAACCCAACGGATGTGAGGGAAGCGAGCAAACACATCCAAGTTGGGAGGTCAAAGTTCCCCGTGAAAACGGAGAATGACCAGAACTCACTCTCCCGCTTCCTTTTAGCATCGCAGTAGACAAAATTGTAGTGGATGGCCTCAACCTGGACAAACTGAGGGAATTTCAGGATTCTGTTGTCCTCACGGAAATGTTTCCATACGCTAAAGGTGTTCCTCTCGCCCAAGTCGGTATTCTCATGGAGGAAGGGGAGGATGCTGGACTCCTTCCGGTCTCTTATCCCGGATGGGATTTTGAATGAAAATGGGATATCTGGGGTTTGGAGGATCAGAGATTTGTTTACGGCGGAGGTAAGCACATCAACCAAGATAATTAGGGCTGCCCAATGACTTGGACGAGTTCCATTTGGGCCATCGTGAAAATCACGGAGTTTGGAGTAGGATGTCCGGCTGGAGTGGAACTCGGCAGGGGAGAGCCTGTAAAAGTCGAGTAATGTGTGGGATTCCTCAATATCCATTTTGGAGAAATTGTCGCATAAAAAGCGTTCCTGTCCACTGCTGAATTGATGGTGGTCGTATACATTTGTAATAGATTAGGATGGCTAATAGTTTTCAAAAGCTAATTATTTCAGACCATGAACTTTGACAATGAGAAAAAGACAAAGTATAAACTTACAAAGTGTGGTTTATTTTAAGATTATTGACACACTTAACACCCAATTACAGATTTACCTGCTCTAATTGCAAGTTACTGTTTTATATGTTGTGGGTTGCCCTTTTGATTGCAGAATAATGCCGATAGATAATTGGTGGTCATGAAATGTCTCCAATTTTACAATTGTTTTCATTGTTCTGTGAATATGGTTGAAATAATTATATCCTAGCTTGCTTAAAGTAGAAAGGTCACCTTTCTGAAAATTATTTAATGGTAGGCAAAAAGTGTAAATTACATGACGTAATAGTTGGCATGGCTATTCAGCTAAACAATATGCCATATTATTACAATGTACAATGCAAAATTTAACCATTGTATTAGTATGAAATATTTATTGTGCTCCGGAGTTATATATTACATGGCATGTTTCAATATATACTCATACTCGTGTTTCGTGTAAAATAATTTTAGTAAGTAGGAAGCAAGAAGGAATAGTTTTATACTTCAATATACGACATGGCAGGATGAGGAGAAAGGAGAACGAACGATTATCGATCGAAAAATAAACGCTTTGTTGATCGTGTTGATTTTGGTACAGATCTCGACGGCGGATGGATAAATGGATAATAATATATTTTATGTTTTATGTTTTTCTTCCCAAAATATATTCCATTTTTGAAAGGAAGGAAAGATATATTGTAAGAAATAATTGAGAGGGATAGAAAGAACATGGGTGGATGTAGATGTGGACGGCGAAATATGGTGATGGGTGGCCCAAAAGTAAAATCGAGGAATATACATTGGTAATAATATGCCATATTGATAGCAATGATGATAAGAAGAACGCCGAATAGTATCGAAGAAATAATGTGATCCAAAGATATAAAAATTATTGCTTTTTGAGATGTTTTATTTATTTAGAGGGAGCGTGCATGGATGGTCTTTGCAAGTCGTCGTGTTGTCGATATGTCAAAAGCAGCATTTTCAATTCAAAAATTTAACGAAAACAGAAAAAAAGGACGAATGATTATCATGCTGTTAGAAAAGTATACCGGGTGAGATAAACCAGAGGTCTTAAGATCAGTAACTGATTTGAGGTGTTGGATGAGGATGATATGATGATCAACTACTTAACCGTAGTAATATCCTCCTCCATACCCGCCATAATAATATTGTGGGTCAGCACGGGGTGCTGGGGCTGGGAGGGCACGAGCATATGGGCTTGGTCCGGGTACGGCGACAGCCATAGCCACGACCATTGCGACGAGGAGGAGGACAGCAAACTGGAAGAATTGAACAAAAAATATAATTGCAGCTAGTTATAAACTGTTTACTAATACGTTTCTTGTGGCTTAAGTAAGAATAGTATTAATAAAAATTTAATATAGTTTGGGGCACTGTGACACTTACAAGCCTAGACATGTTGATTGAGTTTTGGGTGGTGAACCACGGAATAGTTTGATAAGATCTGGTTGAAATGTTGAGTCAAGTGCAACTGATGATTGAGTCCAATGGGGAGCCAGCTATTTATACTAAAAATATATTTTTTGCCAAAGCCAGCATATTAGCATTGATTCTAAGCCTGTCTAACTAGGATCTTCATTCATGTCAAAGGAAGGCAAAAAATTGCTGAACATTACACATCATCTTATGTCTTAGATAATATGTGGTCCATTTGCTCCTGATTAGCAAGTCTTGCCTCCAAGTCCAATCGTAACCCCACCATCATTTCATTTTATTTGTACAAGTTCATTTTCATTTCACCTTATTAAAAACACCAGCAGCAGGCATAAGTAATGCCGGCAATATTTTTTTTCGCCGGATTTAAGCCTAATCATGTTAAAATGCCAACGTCTTATCCAGATTTCCAAACCCATTTTAAATTTAGCATTGATAACTCGGATCCTCACCCCAACAAAAAAATGAAACATGAGTATCGCCAATTTTCGACGATCAGTTGGTCAGCGGGTCGTCTGGGTCTGAGTTTGATTGCCTTCGTCCTGTCAAGATGAACACTCGTAAAATTTCTACAAAGGATATTCGACTTTTTTCCTGTCGATGGGAATGGGGGACTCCGACTAGGTTTCGGCAGTTTAATATCAGTAAGCTCCGCTTGTGACTCATGTTATGTGAGTGTACAAATTAAGTGGAACAAGTAAAGCAAGAAACTATCCTTCAAGGTCAAGAGCCATTACTGGAACTTTTATGAGAAAAAAAAAGTTATATTTTATTGATAATAAAATTGTCAAGTCAGCCCGTGACTTGTTTCATCCAAGAAAAACTCGGGCTATGGGATGAGGTAAAAATAATAATAATAAGTTTTTATAATGATTTGATTTTGTATGATTTTATTTGAGGCTTAAATTACAATCGATTTCTAGTTTTGTCGTTGGTGAAATTAGAATGAATTTATAAAATTAGCAACCAAAGCTCATCTTCCGCTAATAGCACTCAAGATCCATTGATCAGATAAGCAACTCATGTAAGTCCTCGAATGTGCGAAGAGCATTTGACACCTTCAAAATTTGATCTGGATTTTTCATTATAATTATGATACAAACCAGATATGCTTAGCAAAATGCATCATCAACTTGAACAAATCATCAACTTGATTTTATATACCGTTTTTCTTTGCTGTGGTTTTCCGATAATGACCTTGACTTCCACTGCTTTGTTTTGAGTTGGAGTTTGGCTAACGGCTTGATTGCACCTTGTATTATGCCTAGACCAATAGAGAGCTTCACAAATACTAACAAAAATCGCATCCACACAATCCACGCTCAGCTCAGCGGCAATAGCATTAGTGTCTCTGGCAGTCTCACTCTCATCGCTGTGCTGTCTTTGAATATGCGTCAGTAAAGTGGTAATGGTAAGTTTTGGGCTTGAAGAGAAATGACATAACTTTGATATCTGATGATCTGGAATCTGATCATCAGATATACAAAACTAATATTATGCTACCTGCATAATAATATCAGTGTAATCTGAAGCTGCTTGGCTACTGGATATGCTCACATAATATTGTGCTCCTATATTATGCTTCAGTATTTTTCTGAGAAATAGTAAAAATATTGATTCGGATTCAGTTTGGAATTCTGATATGATGGATGCCAATAAAAATTGGTAACTTGTCTTTTTATGTTGGGCAGTGTGCATTTTAATTCAAAATACAATCTGAAGATCTGCAGGGTGTAGAAGAACTGCAGTATGGGTCATATGCATATTTTTTGTAGATTGCATTTTTTCCCTTTGCTTATTATAGCCAATAAATTCATATCTTTATTAGATAGCATGTCAAATGCTCACACAGACAAGAAATAGCAACAAATGTGAGATATTGTCTATTATGCAACTTTTTATTTTTTCTCAATCCTCTTACTTAATTCACGATATAGGTAGCCTCTTATAAATGGCAAACAAAAAATTGTCCAGCGTTTCATATAAATATGGAGCTGCATTACAGAGGATATCATCAGTTCACCTTTCAACACTTTAACACAACAATCAAAACATTTTCGTGGCTTTCCACACCAAACCAAAAATCAACATGTCCAAGCTTGTAAGTATTGAAAGTATAATTTAAAAAAAAAAAATTTCCATTCGGTATTTTAATACGAGCATTTTTCTGAATTTGAAGTTTTAATCAATTTTGGAAAATATTTTCTTTACATTTTTGCAGTTTGCTTTCCTTCTCCTCGTCGCCATGATTGTGGCTATGGCTGCTGCTGCCCCAGAGGCTTCCCCACTCCCCCGTCCACGGGCCCTCCCAATTGCTGACCCACAATATTACTATGGCTACGGCGGATATTACTACGGTTAAATATACTTCGATCCTCTCCTGAGTTCTGTTTTTTCCTGGCTCTGATCAAGCACATTTAAAAATAATAATTGGCTTCAATGAAATTATCGGATTAAAAATAAATAAAATTTGTCATTTCCAAAAACCTAATTTTTTAAATTTGTCTTATTAGTAATTTTCATGTTACTCAAATGCATATATTTAAACACTATATTCAATATTATTTTGTGTGTTCTTTTCAAAGCTTGTCCTTGCATAAATATATTCATGCATAGCCACTTTCTCCAAAAAAAAAAACAACTTTCCCTCTCCTCTCGTATTTGTCTTGTCACATGAAAAGACAAATAACTTTTTCTTGTTTTCTCATGTTATTTCGTGACTTTGCTTTGAGGATGAGGATGATGGTAAGGACTTGGTGATTATGATGATATGATAACATAACGAGACGACTACTCTCCAACTTGCGTAGGTATAATCCTCTCTTTGGAGTAAGCCCCCAAAAGAAATCTAGAATGTCAACAAGATGGGAAAGGAAGGAAGATGTTTTGAATAATAAAAAGTCTCGCCTTTGATCCGTTCCCTCTTCGGGACGGAAATGAGCCATGATATAATGAGTCAAGAAAAGAGCTATTAGCAATTAGTTTTCTTCTTACGCTGGTTTAGACTTTTAGCTCCACTCTTTCTCAATTCACTTGTTCCATCCGTCCTCCTTCCAGTTGCCTTTTGGAAGAAGCTCCCGACGGGGATAACACGGGGATGAAGAATACGAGCAAGTAGGATAACAAGCGACGAGAGTGAAAACATGCAAGGAGCACTGATGAGCTTTTAAGCACCCTATGAAATTGTTTTAGAGAACTTAGAGAATATTTCAAACTAACTTATAATTAGTTCAATTGTTGGGCTAGAAGCATGCTACGACAATGTAAGATTATCTCTTCATCTGACAATGTGGCATGTGCGAGAAGGCCTTCAGAACCACATATGATCGACTTTATCATCACAGGAGAACAGCTCATTTGAACGTAAGATAAAGAAAATGAATTCAAGCCATTTAACACGCAATATTATTTATATTTTTTGCACTGCTACCAATGATAAGATATAATTTTATCAGCACAAAATTTACAATTTTGTCACTGAAATTAGTGTGATTTCCGACTTGTCACCTTGACATTTTATGTATATAAGAGCCAAACATCAAGCGTCACTGTAGTCATTTTTCCCCGGCCAAAGGACGGGCTTTATTTTCAATTAGTTTTGATATGCCCATTGTCCTACCTTTCCACTACGTCAAGGATAATTAAGCTATCGTCTAATCTGCACATTGGCCCAGGAGAAAGGAATCATTCATGTGTATTCTGCGGGAAGATGTTATCTAGCAGAAGTAACCTCCTGGCGCACATTCACAATCATACAACGGAATGCCCTGTGGAATGCCAGTTCTGCAATCAGTAAATTACTGGACCTACAACCCGCACTCAACATGAGAGGAACCATTGCAAATTTAGGATGGAACGACAGAAATTAGGATTCAGAGCTAAATGAAGTACTTGTAACCAAATACGATAAATTAAATCCCGTACGTTGATGTAACGGCCGATAAAGTGAGTTGGATTTTCTTATCTCCCAGTTTAACTTTTAATGTGCATTATTTAATTAATTAATTAATAATTTTGTTTCTCTGAATAAATTATTGAGCTCAGTTTATAAATTACCCACAAATTTATTCCGGGTAATGAAACGGATTACGTATGGAAGGAGCGTCACTAGCGTCGTACTAACTCCACCGGGGACGGGGATTGTTCGGTTTTAATTAATGACTTATGGATTATGGTTTTAATTCATGTGTAGGCTGATGGAATGCTTACATTCATATTCATAATAATAATCCATTAATTCCGCTTGATATTGTCATCGTCACATTATATATACTTTATAAGGAATAGCCTCCTGAGCTAACGCTAAGCCTTAGTTTGCATCTCGTGTTACTCGACTGGAGCTGCTGCAGCCACCCCATGTCAACATCAAGCCGAACTGGATAAATTACATATTATATTGCTCCATACTTTCGCAGAACTTTGATCATTTCATTTCGCAATTTGTTCTGATCAAACCGATCATTTCATGCATTGCTAAAGCTAAACCAACCCCTTTGATTTCCATTGTTCTTGCGAATGACGCTCAAAGAATATTTACATAACTAGATTCAATGCATAATTCACACTTTTTAAATCTTACCTTAGATCTCGTAGTCAGTCGAGTCTTTTACTTAAAAGATGGACAAGCCAAGCTATAAAGCGAAATATCGGTGCAATTTGGAGATTGCAGGAGCAGGATCAACCACATAAATGGAAGGGAAATAGCCGTCAGACATCATCCTTTCCAAGAAGAGAGATTACCATAATATTTCGCAACGTATTTTTTGGAGTGAGTACCAAACCCATGCATAAGCCTAA
>JAQIXQ010000658.1:0-23319 GCA_034700485.1 Pseudosinella alba
TCCTGCGGCTCTTCCCCCTCGCTGAAAACATCCTGCTGTACACGAGGAGGCGGGATGTTTACCCTTACATGCCAGTGGGGAGGGTGGACGGTGGGATTACCACCGCGGAGAAATTGACCTCTCCCCACTGCATGAGCTTGGGTAAATTTATTTACGCAGGGGGAGAAAAGGAAAAACCGAGGTGGTGGAAGTCAACGAATATGCTTGTGATGGGGACATGTACAAATCCAACATTTGGGAGTTGATGCCCCTCCTCAAGGTCTTCACATTTCAGTGGGACGTCTATACAAGGGAGGAATATGACATGTATAAAATAAATCGGTAGACATATTGCTGTGAACTTTTTTCTTTCTTTTTTAGATTTTAATTATGTATGTATCACATCCTAGTACACTAAATTGGTTAACAAAATATGTATAAATGAATGATATCTATAAAAGCAACAACGAATCCACCCGAATCAGCAAATTATCCATGAACGTCATGATGAACTCCTTGTCAATGGCCATGAATGGATAATACTGAAATACAATTTTTCGCATTGCCCTTGCCTCCAGCATCTTCATCCTTCTGAACCACTTGATACTCTGACTCCTTGTCCTACTATATTTCCACTTCGTGATCAACCTACATTCCCTCACCAACTTACTAGCAGCCTCACTCAAAGTTGAGCAAAGTCTCAGTGCCATGAACAGGACTACAACTGTAATCGCCCCCCAAAAACTAAATGCGATCATGATAGATATCGGGATGCTATCTTCTGCGAAAAATCCATCCACTAAAGCTATGTCGCATTTTTACTACTATTATCACTGCTCATTCATCTACATTCTCCATCCTAGGAAAAAGGTAGACGATATGAAGTAGGCTATTTAATTATTTATAGCCACTCATTCATACAACGCTCCCTTTAGTTGTCCATACTGAATATTACTACCCACCTATTTCATTTCTCAATTTCTCGGTTATGGTAATAAAAACGCTATCATTGTCTCCACATCAACTGATATGACAGGGACTAGGAAGGAGTATAGGCATACTTAGTATTTACTTCACATTTCGTGGAATGCCAACCCCAATCTCAAAATGCTTATTACGATCATTATTATGTTTATTACATCGTGGCTATTTCTTCAGAGCAATATTTTATATATGGGTATAGTTAGAATCTGAAACCACTTACGTTAATCAAGATTTGACATTAATATTAATATACCCGTATATTTTTGTCCTCCTTCCCAACTCTTTGTCATGAATTTGTTTTGGCCAAGTTCCGGCAAACTGCAACGCCCGTGTGCGACGTGACGAACGGACTAAAGCATGCACCATCAAAGCTCATATTTTTATGCAGGAGATTGTGAATGCCAACCATAGCTGAAAAAAGCGTTTCTGCTGATTTTATCCGACTGATTGATAAATTACTGCGTTTTTATTTTATTTTTGCAAATATTCTCGACATCGAAGCGTAAACAACTCCACAAGCATTTAACCTTAGTATTAGCGAACCTTCCCAAACGAAACAAGCAATATCTAAATCCTCTACAACCATTTCGAAATCCATTCAGTTCCCAATAATCCCGTTTCAAAAATGATGCTGGAAAACCCGCAATTCTTTTCCCGGGTGACTTACGTAGCCTTCCACCTCAACCTTTTGAACATCCGGTGGGACAAGAGGACAAAAGTCATGCATTTGATTACAGACACGACCCATGTCCATCTGGCAAGATTTCTCCGCCGCTTGCACACCTTCGCCTCCGCCATCCTGGGGCTGCAGGTCCTCCATCACGTCCTCACAGACGAGGGGAATCCCGGAGAGAGAGTGGAGCTGCAAATGGCAAACACGTTGCAAATTGGGAATGGGGTCGTGCTCCTCCTCGGACTGAATAGACATCTTGGCTATTGTGAGCTGCATGCGGGAAACCTCGTTAATTATGCCAATGGGATCATGTCCGTCGTCACCAATGTTTCCAACAAGCCTGACTTCAAGCCTCCGAGACTTCGGCTTATCGACCTATTCGGACTGGTCTTGCTACACTCGGGATGCGTGACCGCCATCATGTTCCCCATCGCAAATGTCTACTTGATTCACTGGAGGAATCCGTGCAAGGCGTCCCTAATCGGGTATTGGATTTTGAGGGAGTGCTCCAGTAAGAATGTCAAGGGAGGGTTGGGGGAGGAAACTACCCCAAATTACTCTCCGGTGGCGTTCAAGATTGTGCTATTCCTATTCAACCAGTGGGTTTGGACTGCCGCCATCGGGATCGGAATTTCCGTCGTGATAGGGATCCAAATTGTTTTGCTGGCGACGATGCGAGAATGTCTTGGAAGGTGATTAATTGTAAACTACTTTACTTTAATTCTTTAAAAAATCTGACATGCTCATTTTTATTTCCAGATGTAATCTCCCAGGCTGGTCCGTCTCAGAAATAGCTCCAGTTTACAGGGTGGTCCAGTACCTGAGCAACCTCGGGAATGAGATCGGATCCGGTCTTGGGGGCTTCATGCATTTCGTTCTCATAGTTCCCATGTGCGTCCAGTGCTTTGCCTTGGCCCTACTTATCCGGTTGCCGTGGGAGTCGGAGTATATTCTCTATCTGGCCATTTTCATTTTAATGTACATGGAAGGATTTCTGGCGACGTCCATCTCTACGAGTAGAATGGCTGCTTTGTGCATTGAATCCAAGTCTATAAGGAGGAGGATCAAGTCGGCGGATCAGATTTTGGGATTGAAGGGTGTGGATAGGAGGTGGGCGAGGAGGTTCGAGAGGGCATGTCCACTTATTAAGGTCACATTCGGGAATAATAATTTTGTGGAGGATGCGACAACGCTGAACTGCCAGGATTTTGCCAATTCGTTGACCATGCAAATGCTGCTAATTGGAACGTGACTTAGAAATCTTGTCAATTTTTCATGTTCATCTTCTAAATTATCTAAATAAAATATAGTTATGTATTTGTTGTAGTTATAAAATGTTGACAAAGACTAATTTTTGCATGCTGAATATGTATATCAGTTTATCATAAGTAATGTGAATGTAACAAACAAAGAATTACTCAACACATAAAAGCAAAAAGTCATATTATATATTATATTTCCTAGACAGAAATTTGTCTGTAGATATTTGCCCCTTTCCAATTCCCATTCCCAAGTAACTTTAATAATATTATGTAATAAAAGTAAGCTTGAATACGGATAAAAGTTTCAGTTTGTCTTCATTTATTCATAATAAGAGAACATTAGGAGTCATCATAGCCTCTGTATACAAAGCCCATTTTGTTTTACGTAAAAATCAGCAATCCATTACAAAAATTAAATTGTTCAAAATATAGCTCTAGGACAGCATCATATCATCCAGATAGAATTATATGACGCATATGACGATTATGTAGAGAACTATTAGATAATGGAACTCGTTTATAAATATCATTCGCCACCAATCACTAAAACAAAATTGACATTGCATAACCTTAATTTCCAATATTCATTTTATTGGATAATGGATTTCAATTGACTTTCATATTCCTTGACTTTCAATTGACCTGATGTAACTGACGATTGCACCTTCATGTCAACACACGACCAAATACATAACTTTGGTATTTTCATGCTTTCTGTCTATTACCTTCCTTTCCATTTTAGCAGTTCTCCCCAAAAATATTCATTTTTTTTGGTTAGATCTATGAGACCTGCCACATCGTGAAAATGACGAGTTGGTTAGCTTTCAATTTGCTATTCAGCTTCCTCCTATTCACCGGTTGCAGTTCAAATGAAACGACCAATCAGATTGTGACCAGTGATAAATGGACAATTTATTCCGGACCGTCGCCTGGCAGCAAAATACTTTTACACTACACAAAAGATTTGTACTCTCTTTGGAAGGGAAATGAATTCAGTTTGACACTATCTAAATTGGATCATGTTGGCCACAGTGCAAATTGCCTGATTCATTTGACAAATTTTCTCGACGTGGATTTGCCTCCTCCATTTACCACTCCCATCCTACTTCGCAAACTAGTTCCAGCCTTATTCTGGCGTCATGATAAGAAGCTCTCATTTTATCTGCGATGGATTACCGATCATTCGACCAGGTCCAATGAGTCCACCAGAACTTGTCAACTTTCAAACCTCTTGACTGGTCGTGGCCCTTCCCCGGATTTCCGAATAGCCTGCTCCCATCTGGACTACAAGATATTCATTACAAACACCAGGCCATGGAATTGCCTTATCAATCTTGCCATACATCCACCAAATTTGATGTCTCTTAGGCAATCCCGCACCGCAGTTCCAGAGGAGCTCACCAAGGACATCCCGGATAAAAGGGGAAATCACAAATATTCCATTAGCTTCAGCTATTTTGGTCTGCCAAATCCATTTCAGTTTCCCCCGGGTTTCCAGATTTATGGGAATGGCTTCCCTTCGTCCACTCTGTTTATTGTTGAGTCCAAGGCATTTCGAAGTCAAACTCAATCCGGGCAGTTGGCTCTCATCCAGGATTGGATGGAACGAAGCCATTCTGATCATGATTTGCAAATGGTCGGATATTACTCCGCAAAGTTCTATTTTGTTGAAGTGACATCGGCCACCACTCTCCATGGACATAATTATGAGGAACTGTCAGCAATTTATTCCTTGAACAAAATTAGAATTAGCTTCAGTGATGGATCGCGTAATCTACTCATCATTAGCTCTACGAATGAACATCACTCCCTTGAGCAGCAACAACTGTCTTGGAGAATGAGTAATGACATATATGACCAGGGGAACGAGGGTGATAAAAGAATCGCTGCTCATTTCGATCAATGTTACGGTTCCACCTTGCCCCAACTGTCCTCCTTGGCTGACACATTAAATGGAGTGAATGACTATGTTGGCCGAATAGTGGCACATGTTTGGACATCTATCTGGAACAATTACAGTTATCCCATTAAATCTCCAGCAGCGTCTCTGAGCCAGAACCAACTCATGTGCGTCAACGGAAAGATAATAGCCCATATAGAAGATCCTATCCATTCCATTGACAAAATCCCGTTCAAGAAATCTCATGCCCGTGACCCATTTAACTCCATTCTCTCAATCAACTCATTCCCTACCCAAGGTCCCTTCCATCTCCCCCTCTGGTTGGAGGACAAGTTCAACGCTCTGCGCTTCGTCAGTTGTGGTCCTCCGAGAGGCATAGGTGGGATCACCTTTTACCACCTTGTCGGAATTTTTGATATGGCAACATGGCTCCTGACATTACTAGCCATGGTAGTCTTGCCGATAATTTTGACAAGGATGAATGGACTTCCCATTCAAAACTGGATTTCCATTTGGAAGGTATTTCTGGAGCAAGGCGACCCCTTCGCAACTTCTCTGCTAAAATCGACTCGTCTTAAACTCATGCTGGGATCTTTTCTCTTGGCCGGGATTGTCCTCAGCAATGCCTACAAGAATAAAAACATTTACGAGATGATCACCCCGAGAAAGGAGTTAAAGTATGAGAGGTTTGCGGAACTGCTCCAGGATAGCTTTGCAGTTTACTCGAGGGCGGAAAGGGTCTCTGCTAGTTTGTATTATCTACTGGAAATGACGGCGGAGCAAATTGACGACATGGTGGATCATGATGGACATGAAAGAGAAATCGGGAATGGTGTATTGGAAGTTAAATCCGAAGTGGCTGCTAAGTTGGATCAATATTTGAGAGCAGAGATAAGTATAAGAGAGGTTGAGACACGACTGTTGGAGGTCATATTTAACCATAGTCAACTACTTCCGGTTAACATATTCAAGGAAGTTCAGAAGGAGGTAAAGGTGAAGTTTGGACGGCGCGAAAATATCGATGAAATCGAAACTTCCATTCCGGGCATATATCTCAAGATGGAAAAATATGAACTGTTGAAGTTTCTGAACGGATGCAAACGAGCTGCCCTGGTGCTACCCGCATTCCTGTGCCACTCATATTCCAAAATGCTAAACAACTCAGTGGGGAATGTTGGGAAGGAAGTTTATTTTGAGCCAAGCATTGGATTTACCCTGTACAGGCAAATCCCTCTCTGGTTACTGGACAGAGTGGGCAGATTCAAACAGTCGGGGATAATGGACAGGTGGAGCGGACTGCTTTGGTGGATGTTTTCCACTGAGGGTGGCAAAGGATTGAGGGGCGAGGATGTGGGACAGGATGGTCCCAAGAGTGCCAACATGAACGGGAACATTTTAGTCGTGTTCGTTCTGTGGTCGGTGGGTTTGGTGATGGCGATGTTAGCCCTAACTGGGGAATGTAGCTCTACCAAGTGTAGAAAAAGAAAGTTGAATATTTCCTGTCAAATTATACCCGTTTGCTGTCCAGTTCATTAAGTTGTCGGTAATTTCAATATTGACTTATGAATTATAATAAATTGTTTCCCAAACTTTATTAATAACAATTATTATTAAGTAGCTTGAACTTGAATAAAGATACAATTAAGTAATTTCCATGTTTATGCTAATGTCATTCCAATTTGGTTTTGGTAAATGAGAGGGGTATCGAGGGCGGAGTTTGCATTCCGTATCAGCACTCTCCAATACCCAAGCACAGCTTATTGCAGTCATAAGTTCTATCAAAAACCCCCCATTAGCTATCACAAGACCAGCTCCAAGAAGGCTAAATATGACAAGGACATTTCCCTCCAGCGAAGCACTCACGGGCCCATCACCCCTTGAAGATTCATCATCTCCTTCTCCTGATAGGGCTGTTGCGTCAGTACTAATGCTTGAATTGGGATTTGAGGTATGAATGGTGGTCAAAATGTTCATCCACCTCTCCAAAATACCCGACTCTTTGAAATACGCTAATCTTGCAAAAATTCCAGGCGGGACTAGTCCTTGGAATGAAAATTGAAACCCAGGCTGATAATACACTTCCTTGCCCAAACTCGCCCCTTTATCCTTCAGCGATTTCCAGTAACTTTGAGCCAGTTTGGAGTGCACAACTAAGGCGGTATTATTACATGAACTTAAAGTTTTAAAGAGTTCCTCCTGCTCTAGCTCAAGATACTGTTTTCCTAGCATGGCTTCCGTTCTGAAACTCTCTTCTGGGTTAAGCGGTATTCTCCAGTTAGCATAGTTTGATTTATACCAGTCAACTAGAATGGGTAGAATGTCTTTGGGATAAAGATCGCTGTTGTTGTATACACTTTGATCCAACTCAAACTGCTCCTTGTCCTCGTAATTGTTAATCGCTCCTCTGCTAATTCTCGCCATGTCCAAGTCATATAACTCGGAATCGGCGTGGAGGAAGTCAGAGTGCTTTCGATGTCGAACCTGATGCACAATGTGTCCGTCTCTAGTTTCGTTAAACAACATTTCAAGTTTATGCTCAATGCGTATTTCCTTTGTCTTGGAATACATTTCAAAGTTGTCGTTTAGCAACTGTTGGAATCTCTCATATGGAACCGGTTTCCTTGGGGCAACCATCTTGTAGACGTTGGTGTTCTTGTAGCCATTACTCAGGACGATCCCGACGAGAAGAAATATTCCAAGCAGGATTCGTAGATGTTGGCCTCGTCTTAATGAACACCCTGGAATTGGGTTACCCTGCTCCAACAGAACCTTCGCCAGAAATAATGCATTTGAAAATACATTCCCAACTTTTCGAGAATCCAGAGCTTCCCAAACTATCGCCAACACAGGGATAAATGTCACCAAGCCTATCCACACGGACTCGTCGTAAGCATGGAGAAGTTCTGTAAATGCCAGGGGCTCTTTTTGCCTTCCCCCGCAGCTTACGAAACAGAGGGCATTGATAGGATCTGGGATGTACAGAGGAAGATGTTTGGAGCCGTGGAACCCAGTAATTAATCATGGTTGGATGCAGCACCTTCAAAGGATTCCGGGAGCCTTTGCCAGACTTAAAATATGAAACGCGCTGCCTTACCAAATGGCCATTTTGACATAAAAGCTCTTCCTCACCTTCAATGGGGTACTCCAAATGATAACTGTAATTCCTCATGATGGAGAGCCATGAATGGAATATGATCCCGGTCATGAAGTCGTCCTTCCCCATGATTCCGACATCTGCAACTTCTGAAACTTCATGATGACTTTTGCACTGTTGAAAGTGCTTGAGTAAGCGTGGGTCCGATATTTTAGTCAAGTCTCCCCAATACACTTCTTGGTCAAGCTCCTTCCTCATCCACCTGTCATAATTTATGTCGCCAAAATGGAGAACATCAGCATATTTTGTAAAATGCAGTATTTGATTGTTTTTGCAGTGAACACATCCACGAATTGACAGATGCTCCCAGGAATCCTTTACAAGTCTTTGCATGAAATCAGTTTTCAGTGTTATTAGGAAGAAGTCAAGATTTTTTGCATGAGCGAATTCATAGCTTTTGTAAAAATGTTGAACGAATTGCTGGTACATCCAGGACAAAAGATTGTACTTTTTGACTTCGTCGGAAACCATCGAACCGGACCAGACCATATCTGGCACGACAAATGCATGGACAATTGGAATCCTACTGGGCAAAACTTTTACATGCCCAACTGGTGCAGGATTGGGAACCTCTCCCATAAAGTCCCAAACAAGTGGATATTTTAGGTTGAAAAAATTCCAATCCACTTTCATGTCAATGTCAATTGGCAGCAGTTCCATTTCCGTAATATCTCGCCTGGGTGGGAACAAGTGAATGTTTAGCTGACAATTCCACGGCTTGGCTCGTGATGCAAATGTCATGAACATGATTTGAGTGCAGCGCTCTGGAAATCCCCAATTTTCGAAGTGGTCGAAGAAAATGCACAGCTCACGAGGGTCGATCTCACCGTGCTGGTGAGGTTTGACCAGTGCCCATGTCAGAATTTTGGGCGGCTGTTCAATCCCAACTAGGATTGGAACTGGCTTTCGAATAATCACCGGCACAGTAATCCCGGATAAGTCAAGACCCATAAAATTATTAATGAAATTGAGGCATGTTGGGTTTTGCAAGTTGGCCAGACTCTGGATATCTACGTTGTCTTGTGGAGTCACTCCCCAAATGGAATACAGACTTTTGGAAAAGTTTCGCAGGCCTGAGTTATCCCACGGGGTTGTAACGTTTATCGTATGCTGTGCAGAACAATATGGAAACGTGATTAGGATCAGGGTTATTATGATGAGAATGAGAACCAACCGTAGGAAGGGAAAATAACGATCCATAATTTTGATGGGCAATTAAGTGATAATTTTTTATAATAATATTTTAAGCAAATGTCTATTTCTTAGGATATCCGTTAAGAATTAAACTCATTTCATGACTGAACAGACATTATCGACAAGCAACATGATAACATCGAGAGTGATATGTATTTTTATATCATGATGACATTTTGCCCAAATCGGTGAGGTTGAATGAGTCATTCTGGAAATGTTAGAACGGCTGAAGTAGTTGTTGGATAAGTTTCATGTAACTGGGTTCATGTGAGTACGCAATTTGTTTCGGTTCAATGAATGGTTTGAAAAGCAAGCGATTAAACTAAGCTCAGTTGGAAGGAAGGCATAACAAACTTCGGAGTATTCCTTCGAATTTTGTTATATCTTGGCCTTTCCATCAACCCGTCATTGGTATTATTGAGTCATTCAAGAAATTCCAAATGTCACTAGTCAGTAGTGGTAGTCAGGCGAATTACGTAATTATTTTCGTGCTTCGGTTTGGTGGGTTGTCAGACAACGAAGAGAAAGACATTAGTTCACTTGATCAAACATTTTAAGCACCATTTCCATCGTCTACAAATCCAAAGTCATGGTCCATAAATTTAATGAAATTGCGTATCAATGTCTGTCAACTATTCTACAAAAGAGTGTTAATTTTTTCTATTGCTAACAAAATACATTCTGGAAGAAATTTAAAGAGGAAATTATATTGATAAATCGGACGGACTTGCAAATAGCAACTAGGAAAATTGTGTGCCGCATTAATATGAACATGTCTTTTTATTTTGCCGTTCTCAAGAAAGAGGACTATTTTTCATCTGCAATCTCATTAACAAAAGCAAGTGGGTTATTGATGTGACTTAACCAATGTTCATAACGAGATGGGAATAGGGTCCCAGAGTAAACATGATTATTTTAGATGATTGGTTTGTTTCACAAGATTCGTTGCGTATTTGGAAAACCAACAGAAAACGAACCACTCCCTTCAACGCCGTAAAGCATCACATTATTTGATTCTCACTCCCATCCACATTCGCGGATTGTCGGCACAAGTTAGACTATGAAAACACGGAACAAATTATGAGATGTCTAAATCTTAATTATGTTTTCAGTAGTAAGGGTCATTGGTAGATAAACACATACGAAAATAAAAAACGGGCATGACTTTTGGTACTTACCTGTCTGGCTATTTCACGTAGGTTCTCTGCTGTTGCCGGACCCGTTTGCTCGACCATCGAATATAAGGCGCTGGATGGGTCCTCGAGTAGTTTGTAGGGTTCATCAAACTCCTTTTTTGCAAAATAAAAAAGTAATGCACGCCATGTAAAATCTGCGTATAATACTATAATCGCAATTGCTTTTATGTGTACATAAAATTCAGAATCCACAACCCTACAAACCTTAATGCTTCCGGCGACTAGAACAAGGATCCTGTCAGAGTCCATAACTGTATGCAATCGATGGGCTACGGTGATCACAGTACATGCCTGGAACTTTGTCCGAATTGTTCTTTGGATAAGCATGTCGGTTCTGAATGACATAAAAACAGGAACAATTACTTTATCTATATTTATCGTTATAACTGTTAGTTATAATTGGGACATTATATTTTATATAATTACTCGTTATCCAAATTGGCAGTAGCTTCATCCATCACAAGTATTCTATTCTTGCGGAGCATTGCCCTCCCCAGGCAAATAAGTTGTCTCTGACCAATACTGAAGTTGGCTCCTCCTTCCGTCACTTCATTCAGTAATCCTGCTGTGGACTGCCCCACTTCTTGGGCTAGCTGAATTTCCCTCAATACATTCCAAATCTCCTCGTCCGGATATGCATTGAATGGATCCAGATTCTTCCTCAACGTCCCCGAAAATAAAACGGGGTCTTGGGGGATGATGGATATTTTTGACCGGAGGTCACCCAACCCAATTTCCAGGATATTCACTCCATCAATCTCAATCCTCCCTGCAGTGGGCTCCGCCAATCTGAAGAGGGTCGTTATAAGGGACGTCTTCCCTGCGCCTGTCCTCCCAACGATCCCGACCTTCTCCTGGGCCCTGAATGTGCATGTGATGCCCTTCAGAATGGGATCACCTCCGCCGTATCTTAATTCAAGGTCCTTCATAGCTATTTCCCCCGCCGCTGGCCAATCTTTTGGTGGCGCCTTGTCCTTCATGGAGTCCAACGGCGGTTCTGGAGTCAGATTTGCATATTCCAGGACTCTTTCAACACTGACCATGTGGTTCCTCACCTCAGCCGTTTGCCTCACTCCCCACTGGATCATCGCTGCGAGGATGATGGCGGAGGAGACAGCAAGCCCCACTTGAGAGCCACCACCACTCTGTTCCGAGTACAGCAGAAAACTGAAAGTGACCACCCCAACAAAGAGTACGCCCAGCCAATCCAGCCACACCCCAAACCATCTTGTTGTCGCAAGCAACATAAAAAATGAGCTGGTGTGCATGTCCTGATGCTCATCAAACTTCTTGCAAAATTCATCCTCTGCTGAGAATGCCCTTATAGTTGTCAAGCCATTCATTGACATGCTCAAGTGGGAAAAGACTGGGCTTCGAGCCACCCCTTCCAACCTTTTCACACTATGGGAGGTCTTCAGATAGTATCCTCTGAGGAGGCAAAACAGCCAAAGGATGACCAGGGATGGTATGATCACGACGGGCTTCACCATGACGACTATGACCAGGGATCCAACGACAGCAAATATCATTTCAAGAGAATCATATATGGCTACAGGCATTTGCTCATCGATGCTCCCAATGTCCCTGGACATCCGATTTAGGAGCCGACCCACTGGCGTCTCCTCAAAGAACCTCATGGGAGCCAGGATGATTCCCTGGAACATGGAGTCATGGAGGGTGACTGAGGCATTCATGCAGATCTGGAAGATGAGCAGGGTCCTTCCAAAGTTGAAGACCAAGAGGGCCAACATAATCCCAGCGTAGATGGAGAGCTGGATGTGGGTATCGGCGTGGACCATGTAGGAATAATATTCGGTGAATGTATTGGATTGAGATGGCAAGGTCATCGTGAAATTTTCATGTTGGGTGTTGGTCCTGCACAAATATAACAAAATTAAATTGAATTTCACCAAATGAAAAATGAAGTTAACCAAGTTGTAGGAATCATGTATGTTTTACCAAAAGCTTAGCCACCAATCCGATCCCGAATGTGCCCCTTGTGCCAATATATTGGATAATACCAAAACTGTCAAAGTGAAATATCCTGCTCCAGCCCCCAAATACTTCCAGAGAATGGAAGGCTGCACTCCTCCGCTTTGTCGGTCTTCTTCCGAAACCTTTTCTGGTCTAATCTCTGTTGGAACTAGTTCCTCCCCTTCAACAACAATCTCTTCTACTTTCACATTTTGGTTGAGTTGGTCATGGAAATCTGAGACATTTTTTTCATCATCCGGACTTATGAATAACGACTTCTTCTTTAGCTTCGTATCCAACTTGGGTTCCACATCCTCAACGGGTTCCATCCATGTCAAACTCATCTCGTTTTGTTTGACCTCCGCAAACGTCCCTTGTCCTTTCACTTTCCCCCCATCCAACAAAATTATATTTAACTCTTGTCCCCTAGTGGATTCCAAAAGATGAACCTGATGCGTCACCAAGATCCTGGTCTTGTCCGCCAACAGCCCACAAATGCAGTCTTCCCAAATATGTCTCCCCACCTTCGGATCAACCGCTGAGAGGGGGTCGTCTAAAAGATAAATGGAAGCGTTGGAGTAGACCGCCCTTGCCAATGAAATACGGGCTTTCTGCCCTCCTGACAATTTGATCCCACGTTCCCCAACCAATGTCTCATCCCCAAATTGGAATAGTTTCATGTCCCGCTGAAGAGCACAAACAGAAACCACTTTTGTGTACCAGTCGGAGTCATATTCATTCCCAAATAAGATGTTTTCCTTGATGGTCCCTCCAAACACCCACGGATCCTGTGGTGCGTAAGCAATCCTCCCTCGAACATGGACACTTCCTTCAGAAGCGGGTAGCTCTTTTAGGATGGCATGGAGCAAGGAGCTCTTGCCAGATCCTACCTGGCCCACGACCCCCAAAATGGATTTGTCCTTGACAGTAAAATTAATATTGCTCAGGGTGGGCTCATTGCTCTTTGGATCCCATTTTGCCGTCAATTTTTTCACCTTAACGATACCACCACCATCACATGAGTCAACTATTTTGGCTGGGTTATCTGCATTTTTACAGATCGATATATTCGAATTTGACAATAAAGTTGGATTCCTATCCTCTAACGATAAAAAACTCCGAAGCCGCCTAAGCGACACTGTCACTTCTCCAACTGAGGCTACTCCTTTGAGGAAGAGACACGCCATGGTGAAGCTCAGGTTGTTGTACAGGGCAAGGGTCACGAAAACCTAAAAAAAAGTAACAATTAAACACATGTCCCAAGTCCATGACTTTGTCCAATTAACTTCAATTAAGCCATATCCTTAATCCACCTTTTCCGCAGTCAAGCTATTCCCAGTCATGACATAAACCACCAAAATCAGGAAGACGATCAGCTTGCAGGAAATTGCAATCAATGACAAATTTACTCCAATTACCCTACCGGTATTGTTTATGGCGTTGACTTCATCACATCTTGCGTCATTGACCAAAGCGGCGAAGGGCTTTTCCCTGAAGAAATATGGACATGGAATTATTAGGACGCCACAATTAATTGTACCTAATTACATTGCATGATAATACAATTAGGCGAAAATTTCCAATTCCCAAATTTACCATGTGTACATCTTAATCACTCTGATCCCACTCACGATCTCATTCATAATCCGGATCCTCTTGTCTGTCCGGGTGGCAGTGAGTTGCCTTAACTTAGATATCAGCCTCCCACAATAACCTTGAAATATGACAAATGCGAGGAGGACTCCCACTCCGATGAAGCAGGCGGGACCGTAGTAGCACCAAAGGATATATGTTACCAACGCAGTTTGTAACGGACCCACCCATAAATAGTGAAGGAACGAGGAGGCCTGTTCAAATCTGGAAAGGTCTAAAAATCACATGCAAATTGGATTGTAATTGTAATTGGAAATTTGGTTTCTTGTCCCTAACTATTCCTTACCATTTGTCATTAGATTAGTGAGCTGCCCCACATTCGTCTTCCCGATTGATTCCTGGCTCAGTCTCAGAGCCTTCCTGTAAATTAAGCTGGAACATGCAATTTTGACCCTCATGGCGAGCACCTCCGTCCCCATAAAATACTGATGGTGTGTCAAAGTGTACAGTCCCGAGAGTAACGTAACGCCAGCTCCAAAAGCATATCCTTGCCACTTTTCATAATTCTCTGTATTGTTGAAATATCTGATGAGGTAGCCTAGACACATAGGCTGAGCCACCCTGATGAAGCACTCCTCAACAAAGGCAATTACTCCGAAGGTCATAAAATCCTTTCGGAATTGGCGAAATAGAGCCAGTCCTAAGCTGGGCTGGTAATTATTTTTAGAGTTCTTATGAGGACATTGCTCGCCCTTTTCTAATTCCTTTGCCCATTCTTGCGCTAATTGATCGCCTAAATACTTTGACTGGTCATGGGGCAACGCTCTGTGTAAATCTTCTGTGTCGAGGTCTCGCTTCGCCCCAACGGAGAAAACTGGATTTAGCCACCTGTCCAAATGTTTGCCAAAAATTACTGACTTGGACGAGTTCATCAGTCCCTAGTTTTTGCAAATATTTAATCGAATAGTTTTATATAATTGATTATCACCCACCATAGGAATAGCCTGGAGAATATCCCCGCCTTTTCTAATGGCGACTCTGGAAGGTGTTCCGGCTTGATATTGACCATTATGCAAAATATAAAAAAATTGGCTCGGAGTTTCTTATTGACTTACGCTGTCGCCATCAGAAAGGCGAGTATACACACGGTTTCCTGAACTGCTTTATTGTGCCGCATTAGCTAAAACTATGGAATAGTTATGGATCATGAAAAAGTTTATGTTCTGTAATTAAACTCCAATTAAAATTCCCATTAATTTCATGAGATGTACTGGGCTAAACCCAATAGTACTAATCGATCCAAAAAATAGTCAGAGCAAATATAACTTTGCGTTAGTCACAATATTTAATATATTCATATATTATTAATTAAGGCTCGACACGCTGGCAGAACAAACATCATTATCATAACCATTACCTTGAATGAAATTTCAACGAGATGGATCAACATTCTGTAATTATTTTAACGACCAAAACCAGGTGGTTGTCAAGCTGGATCATCTTTGTCATTAAGGCAGTAAATGTAGTAGTCGTAACCTTCATAGTTTTGGATGTCGTCTTGTTCTAAAATGTTCAGTGCTGTCATCAATAATGGAATTGTTAAAACGATTAGCAATAATGAACTTAATTAATTGATATTCATTATTGAGATTAAAAAATTAAACGCTGTTTGAGATCAAATGTGCACTAAAGGAAAACCATGCAAATTGAACTTGCTCACGTAAAGTATCTCGTGAGTGGATTCCCAGATTGTCACAATCCCAAATCTGTGTCATATATGATATGAACCACATTTCTCAAAAGAAACTATTTTAATAGTTTAACATTACTACTTTGATCAAAGCAGTCATTCGCAAAATCCAAAGGAGGGTTAAATAATTAAGCAAATATAAATAGGTATACTCAAAGTTTTTAGACGGTCCTCTTCCTTGTTTAATCCATTAATTATAATAGTGACAAGAGCCAAAAATGATGACATAGAAATCAATTATCAATATAACTTGACGGCGCAAAATGGAGAAATAATATTTTCATATGGAGATTTCATTAAAATAATTTATTTAATATTTAAAATCGACCATTTCCCGAAAGCAATTTCATAACCTTACCTTTATTACTCCACCTTCTTCGTTTTTTGTCATTTCAGGCTCTAGACCAACATTATGGAGCATACATAGACAAGTTACACAGCATAGAGAATTAATTATTATTTAGCCATTTGAGTGTTACCAAAATAAATTTACCCAAGTTATATCGAAATCGAAAAGTCAATGGCATTCATTTTCAATTATTCGACGCCATGCTGAGCTTGAAAAATTCACGTTGGTCTCTAAACATCTGAAGCCGGAATAAATAAAAATTTACATTTATTCGGAAGTGTGACGGAAGGTATACAACCTTAATTATATGCTAATCGCCACCCTCCCCTTGACCAAACTACATCTTCGGATGATGGACAAATGTCACATCATCCCGTAGGAATGGAAGTCGGGAAGTGATCTCCCAAACAGGGTAAACCCAATCAGTTCAAGATGGAAGCATCTTTCCTACCAAATAAATCTTGCAACCCATTCCATCTAATCCATGTAATCACAACGGCAAACTATCTGGTAACAACTGGAAGCATGGGAAATTCGGATAAAATGATGGGAATGCTGTTCACTTGCAGTAGCTGGATAGGACTACTGTCCAGAATCAATTTCACCATTTATCATGAGGGTCACGGACAGTTCAATGTCGTTGCAGCATATATGGAGTTCGAGAGGAGGCAAAGAATTGGTAAAAAATGATTAAAATAAATTTCACTCAAATTTTCGAATTAATTTTACTTATGCGTAATATATAATTGCAGAAGCCAACAAAAAGGAAACGAAGCAGTTTGACCTGATGGCAAAATTCCTCCTGGTGGTGTCTCTCGTCACTTGCATCGCCCTCCCAGCTTTATTGCCAGCCCTGCTCTATGTGAATCCGCAGATGCCTCCCTTCCTGGGATGCATCCTCCCCAGCCGGGTCGGACCCTGCCCCGGTCAAACAATGGCTGCTTGCGGGTGGCACTGGCTGGGACGACTGTCGATCGTCTCATTTGACATGTACATGTTGTTCACCTTGGTGTCCGTCACAACCTTTCAGGTTTTCAATACGATATTTGTGGGAATGATGTGCCTAATCCAATATCTTCGACAAGCGAGACGAGTGCTTCTCTCGAAACTGCAGCAGTCATCGTCCACCTTTTACTCGAATTCTACAACTTATGGCCTCCAACTCTACCAACAGATTCAACTGTTGGCCCTCATCTTCAATGAGAAGTTCCAGGGGGTGATGATCCCCACCATGATCGTGGCAATATGGACGCCGCTGGTGCTTTGTCTGTATGTTTGTGTGAAGTTACATAGCTACATTGACATGCCGGGCTTCGCTTTTTTCCCATCTGGCTTCATGGATAGCCTATGTGCCATTTTCATTTTCAACGTGGCTTCTGCTGTGCTGGGGCAATCTGAGAAATGGCTGGATCTGGCCACAAATGACTCCAACTTGGGAAGGAGAGGAGGTCTGCAAAAGAGGGTGGTGACGTCGATGGGGAGGGTGGTGGTGAGGTTTGGCTCAACCAATTTCGTGGATCGGCAGACCCCATTTAATCTTGCTAATCGGGCGTTGAGCGACTGCGTCAATTTAATGATGATGTCGTAATTCATAATTATAGCATCAGTCAGTATAGTAAGGGAGAAAATTAGAATTATCAAGCTTTAGTCAACTTTCGAAGCATATGCTCAGTCCTCCCGGTTCCCGGTCAATAAATAAATACATGGCTTTTACATGAAGTGAACTTTGAAATAAGTTTGCTTTTGCTTTAGGAATTTTTCCAATTATGTACTTTGATTTTCTCTTGTCATGTTTCCTTATCTCTACTAGGAAAGCTCCGAAAAGGTTTGGTTAAGGTGCATAATAACATAGTCAACACCTTTTGTGAATTGTTTGTTATGTGTTTACATTTAATTTATTTTCATTATATCATTTCATTATATCAAATTACTAATGCAAATCCAATTAAGTCAATATCCGGAGACGCCAAATCCCTGTCAGGATAATGTGTAGCTAAACTGGAAATTATATGCTGGAATGGCTCGATGCAGAAATCTCTCGCTCAATCTTGCTTAGGTATTATCACTTGAGTGTCACATTGAAATATTATGAAAATAATATGCGCCGCATTCCGTCATACGTACCAGTTATTTCAATTTGCGGAAATAGTCATAAGGCCGTCGTCATCATATAGAGAGAGCCTGGCAAAATTTGTAACTTTCTTTTTCATTAATAGTTAACTCTAGTTGACATCAATAGTCGCATTCATATAAATCGAAAGATACAATAACCTAACCATGATCGGTGCAACGATTTCACTGACCAAACTATATCTTCGTATGTTGGGGAAATGTTGCATTATCCCTTACGAATGGGAACCTGGAAACCAGCTTCCGAGTAGATTCAATCCAGTCAGTTCAAGAAGGAGTCTCATTTCCTACAAAATTACCCTTGCAGCTCATTCCATTTACACGGGACTCATAACGATCAACTACCTGCTGACCGTTGGAAGGATGGGCACATCCGAGAAAATGTTGGGCTTAATGTTCGTCTGCTTTTGCGGGATTGGACTGTCTTTCAGGATTGATGTCCTCCTCAATGATGATGGGGGACTGGGGCAGTTCAATGTATTGGGTTCATTTATGGAGTTCGAGAGGAAGCACAAGATGGGTAAAGTAAACCAAGTTATATCTCAAATAATGGGAATTTAATAATTTAATTTATGTCGCGGATTCTTGCAGAAGCATCAGAGAAAATGAATGGCTTTGATCTCATAACAAAAATTCTCATGACCATGTCCCTTGTCACATGCTTTATCCTGCCGGGCTTAATCCTGGCCCTGATCTATGTGAATCCCCGCATGCCACCGTTTCTGGGGTCCTTCCTCCTCCCTATTGAAGGAAGCTGTCATATTAATACGCTTGTTTGGTATTTGGGAAGGACCACGATTGCCTTTGTTGATGCCTCCATTTGGTTCATCTTTGTATCGGTAACGTCCTTCCAAGTTTTCCACATTGTATTCGTCGGGATGCAATGTCTGGATCAGTATCTCCGTCACGCGACAGGAATACTTAAACTCCAGCAGCGGAACCGTTCCAGACTTGACCCTCATTCTGATGGTGAATACGGTGGACTTCAGGTATATCGACAGATTCAGCTTTTGGCCACCATCTTCAATGAGAAGTTCCAAGGTCTGATGATTCCGACGATGATCTTCGCAACATGGGTCTCCATGGTGATATGTCTTTATGCCACGGTGAAGCTGCATAAATACATTGAAATGCCAGGATTTGCATTCTTTCCAATCTCGTGTTGTGATAGCATCTGCGTCATCTTTATCTTCATGGTGGCTTCGGATGTATTCGCTCAATCGGAGAGATGTCTGGAAGTGGCTGAGAATGACTCGAATTTGGGGAGAAAAGGAGCCCTGCAAAAGAGGGTGGTGAGGTCGATGAGGAAGATTGTGGTGAGGTTTGGCTCAACAAATTTCGTGGATCGGTTGACCCCATTCAATCTGGGCAATCGGGCGTTGAGCGACTGCGTCAATTTGATGATGATGTCGTAAATCTTGAAGAAAGTTTTCAAGAAACTTCCTAGCTCATAAAGTTAAGAGAGTTAATCATACTACCAATATAAACTTCTTACGTACATATATAATTAATTTGACTATTGTTAGCAATGAGCTAACTGAAACCAGTCAACATGAATTATTTTAGCATGAATGGAATTAAAATTAAACCTCTTTTCTTTAAAGCTCAGCATTGAGTATATTTTCCTTTTCGAGGTAAAAAAAATACTCATTTTATTAAAATTGCATGGCGTTCATAAACTTGTCTGGTCTGTGCCATGACAAATAAATTCGTTTACAACGAAGGCTAAAGACGGAGCTGAAATCCAACAAGTCTGTATTTACGGCAATATGTAAAATGTATATAATGACCTTTGACCCCCTTCCGATAGTCCGATCTGGCTGAAAAGCAATACACTCCGAGGTTATTAGGAACACTACATGGATGCAAAAAATTAGAAAAATGTATGAAGGAATAAAGGCAGGAGACTGCGAACGGACGGACAGACAAACAGTAGGAAAACATAACTACGTTTTCAGCTCCGTAATAATCAAATTCAATTATAAATAAATATGCCCATCAACGCAACCCTTTCCAAGGTATTTGTCTTCCTAACTTGTCATCGTAATTGTATTGAAATAGGACAGTTGCAGAAAACCTAATGGGGATAAACTTGATTTAATTTAATTTTATGTTCGTCTCCCGTGGCGTGGACAACAACATGACATCTTTACATCGCCATTTTCATGCTCCCAGAATTCAGATTAAATCATAATTATCACTATCACACAATCCGAAGGGTTTTCCAAGCTAACACAAACAACTTACGTGAGGAAGAGGAAGTATTGTGTAATTTATTTTATAATCACAACGGTAATCAAATTATTGATATAGAATATATCACTTTCAATACCAACCGATTTGACTCAATCTTGAATAAAACGCAGTTGACTGTTGACTTTGGACTATTTAATTTGCAATCCGACATAACTGGAGACACCAATTTTTAGTCATATTGAGCCTTTCTGAATATCACAGCCACACTCTTCTGTAAAATAAACCGACGATTAGGTCATCATGATAAACGCCACTATCCCAATAACAAAACTGCATCTTCGGATGTTAGAAAAGTTGTTCATGATCCCATATGAATGGAACTCTGGAAGCAGTCTTCCTACCAGGCTTGACCCATTCAACTCGAAAAGGAAGCTCCTTGCCTATCGAATAAGTCTCCTGTCTCATTCCACGTATGGGCTACTCATAACTACCAATTACTTGGCAACTGTTGGAAGTATGGTAATATCGGAGAAAATGATGGGTCTACTATTCACCTGTGGCTGCTGGGTAGGAGTCCTTTCCAGGATCAATTTCATCATTAATGATGACGCGGGCCATGGCCAATTCAGTAAACTCGCTTCTTTCATGGAATTCGAGAGGAAGCAACGATTTGGTAAAAAATGGCGTTTTCTAAAAGTCACTTTATTTAATGGATAACTTTCCTAATTAATAATTAACAATTATATATGATTGAATTACAGAAACCCCGAACAGGGAATCGGACGGTTTTGACCTTCTGGCAAAATTTCTTCTGGTGGTGTCATTCACCACTTGCTTCATCCTTCCAGGATTATTCCTTGCATTCCTCTATGTGAATCCGTACATGCCTCCCTTTCTGGGATGCATCTTCCTCAGTCACCGGCAATCAATGACAGGCTCTTGGTGGTTCTTGCTGGCAAGGCTGGTAATCATCTTCGCTGACGTCTACATCTGGCTATCCGTTATAGCGACAATAATGTTTCAAGTTTTCAATATGATATTCGTCGGGATGATGTGTCTGGATCAATACCTTCGGCATGCCAGGCGGGCCCTTATGCTGAAGCAACGGACCGAATTTTTCAGTTCCTGCAACCCTGAAATTTGTGGATTCCAGATCTACCGCCAAATCGAAATTTTGTCCATCATTTTCAATGACAGCTTCCAAGGGTTGATGATCCCTACCATGATCCTGGCAATATGGGCATCCATGGTTATATGTCTATATGTATGCGTGAAGTTGCATAACTACATTGAAATGCCCGGATTCGCATTCTTTCCATTCTGCTGTGTGGATAGTCTTCTTGCCATCTTCATTTTGAATATGGGGTCCGATGTATTATCCCAATCGGAGAGATGTTTGGAAGTGGCCAAGAATGACTCCAATTTGGGGAGGAAGGGGGGCCTGCAAAAAAGGGTGGCGAGGTCAATGAGGAAAGTCGTGGTGAGGTTTGGCTCAACAAATTATGTGGATCGGCAGACCCCATTTAATCTGGCCAATCGGGCATTGAGTGATTGCGTTAATTTAATGATGATGTCATGAACCGTAAAGATTAAAAAATGTAGTACAATGACTTAAGAATATTGGCCTTTGCTTCGTAAGCATATTTGTTTTTGGGTAAAATACAACTTGTCGATATATCTGTGGAGCTTTTATTTGAGGTTTTCATCGGCGCAATATTTTCTAATTGCAAGGCATCTATTTGCTTTCGTACCGAGTTGTAACTGCGACGTTTGGTAGAAGTGTAATCTGTCAAAATTTAAATCTACAAAATCGAACCAAATAAAATTGAGGAACAATCATTGAAACCGTATGGAAATAAGCTGGAGTAGATAGTATTGTAAATTTACAAACTTATGAACTTGTCAGTGGCCAACAACATGAAACTTTACCCTGTCTTTTTCTTGCTTACTCAATCCAAACAAAGTAAGTTATTATCAACTAAATCATTATCTCACCCTTTTCAAATTTTCGAAGCTTACGCGAACAGGTTATGTGTCAGTTTATTTCCTATCCTGGAAAGTTACCAAATTTTTAATTTATCAATATAAAAGCAAAAAAAGGAATTCCATTCCAATTTGAGTCAATATTGAACAGAAGAATATATGCTTGGTAGACTTCTTGCCTGTTCAGTTTACACCCTAGCTCAAGCCAGATATTTGCAAATTATACCAACAATCAGGAAAGCATGATAAGCGCCACGGTCTTGTTAACCAAACTGCATCTCCGGATGTTAGAAAAACTGTTCATGATCCCTTACGAATGGAAAATAGGAAGAGGTCTTCCCAGCAGACTTAATCCAGTCAATTCGAAATGGAAGCTATTTGCCTATCAACTGAGTCTCAAAGCCCACTGCACTTACGGGCTGCTCATAACCACCAACTACTTGGTAACCGTTGGGGGTATGGCCATTTCGGATAAAATGATGGGCTTGCTATTCACCTGCTGCTCTTGGGTTGGAGTGTTTGCCAGGATAAATTTCATCATTCATGATGATGGGAAATTTGGTCAGTTCAGTCCACATGCAGCATTCATGGAATTCGAGAGGAAGCAACAAATCGGTAAAAAAAAAATATTAATATGGATTAATTATCTTCGAGCTAGTTTCGGCATTTTCATTTACAATTACAATTACCTATTGTGGGGATTGCAGAAGTCCCGAAAAGAGAAAAGGATGCATTTGACGCCTTGGCTAAATTTCTCATGTTGGTGTCCTTCGCAACTTGCTTCATCCTCCCGGGATTCTTCCTGACATTCCTCTACGTGAATCCGTGGATGCCACCCTTCCTGGGATGCTTCCTCCTCAGTAGGGATGGTCAAATGACCAATGGCTACTGCAATTGGTTCTTGCTGGAACGACTGGTAATCGTTTCCATTGATGTCTATGTGTGGCTCTCCGTGATAGCAATTACGATGTTCCAGGTTTTCAATATGATATTCGTCGGGAT
>JAQIXQ010000659.1:0-23265 GCA_034700485.1 Pseudosinella alba
TTTATTTGCTTCCGCTGAACTACCGAGAAGAACCAACACTATTGTGGGATGAGCGCGCATTTCCCCATTCCGAAGCGCCAGGTGGTCATGGGCTGCATGTCGCTCCAGGATGTGAACCACGCATGGACTATGCTTTCTACCGCTGTCGACTGCAATGCCTTCTGCATACTGCCATCGGCGAATCCCCTCCTCCACCACCTCATATGACACTGTCAGGCCTGAGTGGTCATTCATATTTATTCTCACGCGATGCATATTTTCATATGTTGGATATTCTAGGATGTACCTGAAATTATAGTGAATGCAGGTTAAAAAATCCACATCACATGAAACGTGATCCCTTTGATGGCCATGCATATGAAATTAGTGTTTTTTGTTGTAAAATCTCACCCATTCTTTCCGAGTATTTTCCTTTTCACTTCTGTCTTGTACTGGATGTAGGTGTACCTACATCCGGAGGCTGCAAGTTCTTGCGCGATCCCCCCGCTACATAAATGTATAAAACTACACCCATGTAAAACTATCAGAAGCGGGATCATCCTCATTTTTCAAGAAAGAATTTAAAAAACAATTATCTGGGTGGAAAGCGAATGCTTACTTTAAAATATGACACTCTCTCTCCAACAGGAGCTCTTCCACGCAAATTTAATTTGACTGACAGGACAACTACATCATCTTCAGTAACATTTTTTCATGAACATGATAAAGGTTATTATGAAAATGTCCATCTACTATCTGATCGGCATGATAAAGATTTGATTGCCCACCTTACTAAATAATGAATAACCCCGATTTATTATGCAACTTGTTAATTACAGAAATTTCTATCCCGGAACAATCAAGATTTGATTATGGAGTCTGTCATCCATACGTCATGTGTCAATAAGTTGTAAATTATAACTTAATTATATGATTATCTCCTTGTTCGTGTAGATTGAATTCAGCAATATAATCGATCGTGATTTACCTTTTTTAATGGAAAATTGATATAAATAGGAAGAGCACTGCTAAATAAAAATCATTACAGTAGACAAGGTGCTCTAGCAAACAATTAAATTCTCACTGACTGAACTAATTTACCTTTTGCAAGCACGTCAAGATGGGTGTTAAGTTCCAATTTCTGGTGGGGGCTCTTCTCATGAGTGTAGCCTTTGTGTTATCGGAGGTCATGCTTAGGGGACCTGACGGCCGACGGCTTAACCGAAATAATCAAATTCAAAAGCGTAAGTAAATGTTTCTATTGTATTTCCAACTAACCGGTATTTTACCGGTATTTTAAAAGTTGCTGAACTGATTATCCACTTATATTTCTGTTCAGAGCCCGCCAATCCCGTACCCATTGACATTGGTGGCGTAGAAGGGAAGTCATATCATGTCCAGTTTTTGATTGGGATGGTAAGCTCATAGTAGTTCAGCTAAAAGTTAACAATTAACAATTAAGCATCTAGCCAAATAATTGATATAATTTTTATAATTACCAAACAAAACTGAAGTCGTGGTTCGAAGCACGGGACTACTGCGAAAATCGGTCCTTGAAATTAGGCACCGTCGAAACCGAAGCCCAATTCGACTTCCTGGTAGAGGCACTGATCCCTTTTGGGCGTCAAAGTGAGTAATTCTCTTATTGGTTATATTAAGTACATTTTGTTCGATTGACATTAATTAATGAAAAATGTATTATTATTAGTGATGTGGACGGCCGCAAGAGAATCCCGCCAATCCGGGATGTTCGTTTGGCATGATAGTGATGGCCTCCAGCCTAACTCTTCCGTGTTGCCAGTTTGGGGAGACCAGAAATATTTCCTTCCATATCACCACTGCGGCGCCTTCTGGGCTAATGGGAATTACTCCCAGTTCTGGACTGACACGTGTGAGGAGAATTGGCAGGTGTATGCGTTGTGCCAATCAGAAAATGCATAATAAGTTGCTTATCAATTTATCAATACGTTCCTTGTGCAAACATTTTATTAAATTTCATTATTTGTTATCCGGCAACATGAACTTAAATTAATTAAATAAGCTTAGATTTAAAGCTGCAAAACAAAACAAGTTGATTATTTTAGTGTGTTGCAATTCTGACAGACTACTGAATGAATCATAAATTATTTCCCTACATCAACTCTATCACCATGAGCACCCTGGTGCTCCGCATGAATAGCTCTATTCTTAGCATTCATTTTTCTGCATAATTTAGACATTTGGAACTGGCATTTTCTTATTTTACCAACGACGTTGGGGGATATCAACCGCTCCAAAATGAATACCGGAATGGTCGTTCCCATGCAACCAATCCAGAAAATCAAAAGCAGACCATAAACTGATTTAGAAATGCTTCCGAACTCTCCCCTAGCAGCATCAAGATTCGAACTGCAGTCATTTGATGGACAGTACAGACTTTTTCTACGCATTTCTCCGACATTTCTGCTCCGGTTTATGTTTCCTGGATAGCACTCAGTTATAGGCATTGAATTAATTTTGTGATACAATTGACATTCTATCTGCATGTATAGTTGACGCTCAACATTCTTCCACCACACCCGGAACAACCCCGAACTATAAACATGCGCAATGATGCTTCTAATCAGTGGATACCTATAATCCCCGTGGACAGCCCAGTATACATTTTCAATATATTCCGGAATTGCAGCCCTTCTTGACACCCAAAACTTGCCAAATTGTGGGAACAATCTGGAATAGTATGTGACAAAATCAGCCAGGTCAACCATTGCGAACATTGAGGGTACGCTTTTCACCTCATCAATGGGTTTACCCCGTGAGTACCGATTCGACGTGTGAGTTCGTGCAGTTACATTCCCAGTGACAATGACTGATGCAATGAAATCAATTATAGAATTGGGTACAAATGAGATTTTAATTCGCAGCCGTCTGTACCTCTCGCTCTGCATCTTGACACTTGTTTCCCTTTCGTACAAGTGGTTCGTTAGAGACGATACCTCCTGTCCATACTTATTAAGGGTCTTTGAGTTGGTCCCAATCATCATGTCGGTATCACCAAGACTCTCGAATGTTTCAGGGGTTTCAGGTACTGGATTGAACGTCAGCGAGGAAAACAGTTCTCCCTGATATGTCTGAGAAATGACAAGGACCAGCACACCCCAAAGCGCCCACAATATAATCGACCAAAGTTTGGTGCTGTTGAGCATTCTGCAGGAACTGCCTTGCCCTAGAATGATATTGCATAATGCAAGCCAAATCCTTTGCTGGGCTGTCAACATATTCCTATAGGCCCAGTTTGAACATTTAAATGAAAATGCATTCATGGCAATTATGGCTGCAACAAACCATCCGGATATTATTAAAAGTACCCACACATTTACTGGCAAAGGCCTGAGCATCCCGATTGCCTGAGCTTGGGTGGTGGTGGGATCTCGATTCACGACAACGAATTCGTAGAAATTCTGATACATGCCATGGCCACAGTAGTGGATGTTTAAATATCGAGAAGTTGTAAAGTCTTCTGTATCTAAGCTGTTTTTATCAAACAGTAATAACTTCCTCGTTAAGGCCACGGGTTCATATACCCCTGGAGCTGATCGGATTCTCGTGGTATTTAATCTCTCACCCACAAAGTTGGAAACGCAATCGTCTACACTAAAACTGGTTACCTGGCTGACGCTACACACTCCGGATAGTTTTGACCTTCTGCCAAAACGCATCAGGCTACCCTGCTGGTTGCTCTGTAACAAATACCATTGTCTCAATACCCCTGCCAATATGCCAAATCGCTGAAGGAATGGTACAGACAGAGGGCGTAGTGCTAAACCATGTCGAATTCTTGTACATGGGACGCACAACAAGTAAATCCTTCGGAAATCTACAAGTGCTCGTATGACAACCGGAATTACCTGCTCAGGTTTACCCCGTTGTTGTGGGAGAAAGTTGGTTGCTTTAGCTGAGCCAACTAGTAGAACCCAAACGATTGTGGGATGAGCCCGCTTTTCCCAATTTTTAAGCAATAGATGGTCGTGGGCTGAATTCGTCTCCAGGATGTGAACCACGCATGGACTGTGTCTTCTACCATTGTCGACTGCCGAACCGTTTCCATACTGCCGTCGGCGAATCTTCTCCTCCACTACCTCAAATGACATTGTCAGGCCTGAGAGATCACCAAATATAATTCTCACGCGATGCAAATTTTCGTAGGTCGGGTATTCTCGTCTGTGTCTGAAATTATAATGAATGCAGATTAAAACGTCACACCACATTTTAACCTTATCATCAGCCTTATGTGTGCTAGCATTGGCGTCATGTCATGGTCCAATATTATCAATGAAACTTGATAATATTGGTGCAACGTTTTTATGCTAAAATACTCACCTTTTTTTCCCAATGATCTTCCTTTTAACTTTTGTTACGTACTGGATGTACGTGAACCTGCAACCAGAGGCTTCAAGTTGTTGCACGAATCCACCGGACAAATGTATAATGCTAAACCCATGCATAAATATCAGAAGCCTGATTATCCTCATTTTTGAAAGAAAGATTTTAAAAATCCCAACCGAATTGTGTAACTCTTAAACCAGCCAACACTAGTAAAATATATTCAAGTGAAGTATAGTGTAAATGTAGCGGAAAACAGCTAAAAAGTAGTGCAATGATTGAGCTGAAGACATGAGAGTACACACCAGTTACATTCCATATGGACAATGTTAACAGATTCCATGTTTCATGTGCTGGATTAGGAAAGTTGTGACGGATCAATACACGTGCGGAGGGCAGGACTGCATGCCTAACTATTTATTCCATTCACATAACTTGTCTGAAGCTGATGTAAACACATTACTGCTAATCGTAAGTATTTGTTCAATATATATCGAGGCGAGGGTTGTACATAACATTAAATACCGTATTACTGGATTTGCAACGCGGATCTCGAATTGAGCGCAGATCTTGTGTACATTGCAAACGTAGCACATAGTTGCATTGACGGCGCCAGTCGCATTGGGAAATATCATCGCATCGGCCCAATTAGAAAAAAGAGGTCATCGATGACCATCCCGACAAACAATCGTCCACCTTAAGTAATTTGAAATGTCCAAGAGTTTGAGCTACAATATAACGCTGAAAGATACCGTGGGGGGATTTTAGACAAAACTAAAGAGAATGCGGATGCCCTATTTCCCAAAATACGGTATTGGTTCATGTAACGTGATATATTGCACGTGCCGTCTAATATATTATATATGTCTATGCTAGGTGAATATATTTTACTGATTATGACTAATATCGAGATTTTTAAAAACTAACACTACTGACAAATTCAGGCCAACATTACTATGCAAAGCTTCCCCATCGAATAATGTAATTAGCACATATTCCATTCCCTTTAAATATTGCAAAAATGAATTTAAGACTATTCCTGGTTTGAATTGGTATCCTGCCCGAATATTTCCCGAATGACTCGTAAACTGTCTCCAAGATACTTCCAAGCCATTCCCGATATCCCATAATGAATGATCAACTCCAACACCAAAATGTACATAATCGGGTATATTGAACACAGCCACACAAAACAAATTTGGAGCTGGACTGTCCCCGCAATACCCAAAGAATCCTCCTCCCTCATACCTACTACGACACCGGAGCAGTCCGACAGGCAATACAAATGCTTCCTACGCACCATTGCATCAAAACTACGCAATTTTGCTGCTTCCTTGTTTGGAACAACAAGAGCTTGAGAACCATCCGGCATGGTCAACCATCTCTCATGCATTTTGCGAAGCACACTCAATTCCATGTCAGCTTTCTTTTTACGACCCTCCGCCTCCGCCCACCTTTGAAACAATCCTCCCTGGTAAATGCCTGCAAGCATTTGCGAGAAGGTCGGACCCATATAGTTATCATACACGACCCAGTAGTAGCTCCGCTTATTAAGCGCTGACATGACGGTCCCCTCTGAAACCCATGATTTAGCATATTCGGGTAACAGTCGCCTATAATAATATATATGCAATGGGGTATCAATCAGGGCAAAGACTTGCGGCAACTTTCTACTTTTCTCATTCCTGCCAGATCGTATGAGCGCAGTGGCATTCAGAATCATTTTTGAATAGATGTAAGGATAGTCATTCGCTAATGAGATAACTCTGTCATGCAGAGTTTTGTCAGTGTCGCCCACTGACTCCGTAAAACTATCATACTGCCAACAATCATCCTTAGTACCATAGTATGTGCAGGTGATTTTTGCTCCGATCGTCATTCCAGATTGGACAAGTGACTCAAATGTATCCGGGACTGGGGGATGTGACTGTAATGACCACAGGGAAACTATTGTCCCTCGATGCAATTTCAAATCTACCAATGCCACCAGCCATAGACCCCACAGCATTATGAGCGGGAATTTACTACGGTTTTTGGCAAGCGTAGTACTAACAAAATCTATCGATTTTTCAGCCAGGGATCCCAACAACCATCTAAAATTAAAATGAGAACCCTCAACTGACTCAATCCTTTTCAAAATGACATTCCCTGTAATTGATATCACGACATATATGAGGATATTTAGCATAGCACTGACGAACGGCTTCAAGATGCCGATCAGTTGTTCCCTCCCTCGAAAAGAGAGTGGAGAGCGATCAACTACAACAAGTTGATTTTGTTCCTCGTGTATGCCATGGTGAAAATACTTCCTGTTTTCTTTTTCGAAAGCGTGAATGTTGCGACTTTTGAGTGGGAAACCCTCATCTACTGCGTTAGTAAATCTACTGAAGGCATTTAACTTGGCATTCGTTCTTTCGCCAAGTAATTGGTAGACGCAGTCCTTCCCCTCAAAATGTGTGGCCAGGCTACATCGGCGCCCTAACTTGGAGACTTCAGAATTGGTTGCAAGGATCAACCGGGATAAGTTCATTTGTATTGAGCTCCATTGGTTTCTAATGTATGAAATGCTCGTCTTACCAAAAGTCTGATCTGGGATCGGAATCTGAACAACTCTCCCACGCCGTCGTGAGCATGAAACGCAAATTATGAATACCTGACCAAAATTTATGGTTGATAGGATAACAGTGGGTATAACTTGATCCGACACATGGCCCTTGCTAGTGGGAAGGAAATAGTTATCCCTAATAGTCAAGTGACGGAGGATGAGCACAAAGTCCGGGAGAGAAAATCGTTTCTCTCTTTGCCCCAGGAAGAGGTGAGTAACAGCAGCGGATGCTTTCACCAATTGGACCCTGCAATTAGCAAACTTCATCGAGCCTCTGGACAAGTTAAAGCGTTGCTTCCGGTGATGGGCTTCGTCTGCTATTTCGTACGTTACATCCAAGCCAAGTTCAACTTGAAGCTCCCGCCTGGCAAAATCCAGGTAGGTGACCTTAGTGGTTCGGTAATATGGCTGGTACCTGTGACACGACAAAGCGATGGAACAAATCAAACAATTGTCATTTCATTGATTGAAGAAATATAATTATGTATATACTTAAAATAAAAGTCTCACCAGTTACTATACTCGACATCCGCTTTTCCTGGGGTCAGATAATGCACGTAGGTAAAGGTGCAGCCCGAATATTTAATTAGGTTCCGCAATTGATCATCATTGCCATAGGAGATGGGGATGTTGTTGGATAAACTCAAAAGAAGGAGGGAAATTGAGAGTTTCATTTTGAACATCAGAATCCGGTTAAATTAGGTCGATCTCATTCGTGGAATTTATAGTCTTTTAACTGGAATAGGAATGTCATAAGTTAAATTTATTTTTGGCAGTACAAAATATATATACGTCGATATTCCTGTTGATGTTTTATATTGCATTTCAGTTTACTTACCCCACAAATTCATTTTCCATTCCAAATTGCACAGAAATGAAGTGTTTAGTCATTTTATCTCGATTCGCAGGCAAGCTGATGAAACAACCAACGCGATGTGAAACTCGGCTGTTATTGTACTGGCATGTCGATGTCACCAGCACTGCCAAACCAAACCATGATAAGATATGTGCTGGTTGTAAAAAAAAGTATATATGCAATATAATAATTTGTATTCTGATAATGTTGTATTTCACCATATTCATAAACTGAAAGCACTTTGACTAATTGAAAACGAGCTTCCATTTTGCTGTGAAGACGTTATGAAACTCGATTAAATGGAGTAACTATGGACATGGTTACCAAAATCTATAGCTCTTACATCTGCATCCAAATGGAGAATACATAACATGTATGTCTTTTGCAAAGTAAAGTAAATTATTTTGTCGGTCTAAATATTTCGTCTCATATTTTATTTTATTGAGCATATGCTTATCATTAACATATTTAAAGCATAATATTTTAAACACTTAGGCAATAAATAATAACTCTTCGTGAATCACGAATCGTGATTATAGAACTGGCATTATATATTTTACTTTTCCCCATGGACTCACGTGTTGGAAAAAAAATATTCATATTTCTAATTGCTGGCTTAGGCATGTTTTGTATTTAATGTAAAAATTTTAACTATAATATTTTTGCCTTAGGTTATTGCGTTCGGAAAATTCACAATCTTCCGTATTTTATGAAGGTGAACTACCGAGCAAAGTATGTACGTCATCTTTCAAAACAGGATCCATCGATTCCTCGACAGTTGGAGAAAGCTGGTGAAGGATTGCTTTGTAATGGCACAATGGTATGCGTACATGGATGATACGTACATGGATGATATTTCCCTTTCTTCCTCCTGTCTCAAATTTTACATATTCAGCAAAATAACACGTCTTTTATTTCGTTTCGTGTTCATTCATTTATTTAGTAATTTGATCCATCCTTTAGCATTATTCCGGAAGTTAAAAAATTGAATGGCTATGGTTAAAATGTCGATTAGATTCAAGCAAGTTTACGCTTAGTCAAATTGAATCCCAACATATCACATAAAAAATTCTTATTCCTTATCGCTCATTCGCCATCTACAGATAAATGGCAATTAAAGTCTGAAATTGAAATTCGGCTGTGACGCCACTGGGACAATTAGCTTAATACGACTGGTGCTCGTTTCTTAAATGAAATGAGCTTCATTAGGAATGATATGATATGACAATAAAAAGATACTTAATCAAGAGGCAAATTACCGACTAACTACTTTACTTCTGAATGGGCTGATAGCTTGAGATAATGAGGGCACGTGTGTATAGGTAGTTAAGTTTTCCATTTTTAATTATTTCACCGGATGTTAGCATAAGCGACAATAAGTAAGGAACAATTCAAACACAAATTCATGTCCAAGAAGCTTCTTTTTAGTACTGAAATGCCCCCACATCAAGATGGAGTTTGAAAGGTGTAGCTAAAATTGAGCCACTGTATATAGGAACAGGATGCATACGTGTGTTTTCAAAAGACTCTTTTTATGTTAGTTTCCAATAATTTAAGTTGAGATGAAGTTCTCAATCAGAATGAAACATTTTCGTTTCGGGCGACCGGCTTTACTATATGTTCAATTCCCCTTCATTTCATTGTTGCTAACAGCAGCGTTACGTGTAGATGGTAAATCACAGCACCCCAACCAACTTGACATGTGGCTCACCACAGAGTTCCACGAGTGTACTTTCCAGATTCTCGGAAGTCCCGCCGCGTTCCGCTCAGGTCTCAGCTTCTACGCATCCCTGAATCCTGTTGTAATTGACATTTATGAATATCCCAATAACCTTGGTAGATATAATGTCGGTGAGCTTCAAAAGCGCTCCGATGATGAACAGGAGGCCACTGCATTCTCAAGATTCTTTCCAAAATTTGACCCTTGCGTGGTTCAACTATTTTATCCCTTCGAGTTCCGATACAAAAGCGCGTACAGATACAAGCCCACGTATGTCAAGGATGTGATCGACTCCATCCTTTACGTCATCAACGGAATGATTGTCTCCAATGAGAATCCAAACTATCTTGTCTACATCTTCCCGTCCCAAGATAAAATGATTTCCGTTGCAGAACTCTTGAAAATTCGACTAAGCAGTAGTTGGACCACTATCACATCCGTCCCTCTCCTCGCAGTGGTTCCGGACACAATCCACATTCTTCGTCTAACTCATGATCCTCGTTACAGTATTGATAGGACTGGTCGTTATTTCATGCGGGATAAGCATTACGGTAAATACGACAGTGATTGGGGTTTCCGGGGCTTTATCTCTAGAGCTATCTTATCCAGGCAGGATCTGGAACATGTGTTAGACGGGTGGGAAGGGAACTTACATGGAAGCCCCATCCGCATCGTAAACTTTCGAGACTATCGCATGGGCAGCTGTAGTCTTTTCAAAGCCGGCTTGTATACTGAAACTGAATACTGTGTAGGTCTTACACTTTCGAAAAAGTATAACTTTTCATTCTCATATGATGAAGCTGAGTCAGATGGGTACATGGGAGCTGGCGTGGTCATAGGCCGACGTGGCGTCAACAAAACTTTCATGTGGACCAGACATAACAGATACAAGAGCATTTGGATTCCATATGGGTGCGAGTATCGCAGATACATACAGGTCAACTTCTTGAGTCGCGAAATAGCAGTCGACTTCCTTGCAATGCTTTGGCCATTTGATTTGCCTAGCGCATCCCTATTTCTCCTTGGCAATGTGGGGCTTGCCTTATCCTTATATTTAGTTAAATTCATCTACTCTCCAGACAATACAGTTATTTTTAACATAAATACCTTTCCAATGAAGTCACTAATTGCACAAGGCGACGGTTCTGTTATCGCACTAGCGCGAAAGAGCATTATTGGTGGCTACTTCCTGCTGACCCTGTGGCTCCTTCCGGTTTATAAAATCGGGGATGAATATTGTGGCTCCATATATTCTAGCATGACCTCCACCCCCATCCAACATATTCCAGATAACATGATGGACCTCGTGTTGCACACCGACGAAAGCGACATACGCTATTTCACAACAACCAGCCATTCCTACAATGGTAAACAATATTCTACATTGAAGGACATGGTCTTGGCTGACATGATTTACACTGGCGAAGATAACATCATGACCGAATTTTTAAGACTTTTCCGGCACAAAATCGCCTTCATTGATAAGAGCGAATCAGAGATCGTCCAAAACATAACAAGAAAGCTTCAAGTGGCTACCGAGTTCGGTTTGATGGAAATGTCCCATAAATTTGCAATGATCACCGCGGAAGCTGACATGGACGTATTCGTGGGTCTGATGCGAAAAATGGCAAACTTTTTCATACTGAAGAATGACAGGATAAGCATGTTCGTCAGCAGGCTCCCCTGGTGGGCAAGACGGAATTGGTTTAGCAAGTTCGCTACGAAAGGGCTTGGCAGGCTTGTCCAGTCAGGGATTTATGAGAAATGGAGTAAATATTTCCATCAGTATCATCTAATTGAGAGACTGGAGGAAGTGGATTTGAAATTGAATAAAACTGTCGGGAAATATTATTCTATGGTGGTACAAGTTGGTCTGGAAAAGCTGGATGCAGATCAAATGTTGGACGGGACACCGGTCAGCATGGAAATGGCTGGGTTAGTAATGATCGGAGCTGCAGGGTCAATTGGGTTAGCATTTTTGGTTTTCATTCTGGAAATGCGTTGGGAAAGGTTAAAGGAATGTGGGAAAAAGTCTACACTGGTCATGCCCTATACGGGATTCCCTATCGCAGCCGACACTCCAACAACTGCAGCTCTCAGCAGTGCCACTCTGGATATCACGAATGCATTTGTCTCACTACCGCCACTTGAAAATCAATAATCTTATTGATAAAAATACAAATTGTTTGCATTTCATTACATTACATACAATTTTTTGTCTTTAGACATGTATAACCGTTTGATATTGTCCAAAGGAGTATGATGTGATAGGATAGGACGCGCTTTAATGAATAAGATCACGCACACTATTTTAAGATAAACTTATTGGGTTTTTTAAATCGGAAAAGGTTTACTTTTCCATAAACTATAAACATTTTAGGCTTCATCTTACCTTAAAGCACTAGCTGTAGCCTAAAATATAAATTCGAATATACCTACCTACTTTAGTGTGTAATTTGATCGACAATTGCAACGAGAACTTTAAAACTCTATCACAATTTATCACATTTCTCTGGCTTTCTATTTTTTAAGTACACTAATAAAAATATTCAATTTAGATCAAATGAATAAAGGAGTTTTTTTAAATTTCCAAATGTCTTTGAGAACATCTTTCTTGGTCTGGAGAGCCTTCATCACGTAACCCTCCCCTCCGAAATATTATCTATCTCTTTTATAGCATTTTTTTTACTTCTCTGTTACAATAACAAGTATGAGCTGTGTATGAACAAATGGACTAGGTATCTTCACTTTCCTTTTTTTTTTGCTCTCAGGTGGGGTTGGGGAGTGTGGAATGTGGAGTGGTACTCTAGTCTCAGAGTGCCCTTGTCATAATTCCAAGAACAAATGTTTTTATTCCTACAAAAGTAAAATGGAAACATAATTACAAATAAATTGTAAGGCCTGCATTGCACACAATCAAATAAAAAATCATGTAAACAGCATGGAGCCTGATATTTTATAATATCATCATCATCCCTGACAATAAAAAAATAAAAAATAAAATTCATTAGGTTTGACGGTCGCTCTCATTGCATATCATATCATATTTTCTCTGAAATATTATGCTACACATCGACAATGGACATGGCTACAACTACAAACGTTTTTACCACCTAAAATTAACGCCCCTACACTCCTAACTTCAACATGATCTGTAGGCAGTGAGCTTAATTAGCTTAATTTAATGTTTATTGTTTATAGAATAAAATCAATTCCAAAATATTAATTACATTAATGACATACCCTATTCTTTCTTATACATTATGTCCATTTTGATTTATCCATTTTTGCTTTATTTTACGTATCGCCTTAAAACGTCTTTATTAGCCATGCTAATATGAATCTTAAAGCGATTGGATTAAATTCCCAAATTTCGCAAATACGGGAAGGAAAGGAAGGAAAAATCCATAAAGAAATGGCTGTGACAAAAAAATCGATTGTGTTCCAGAAAAGTATGACACAATTGTAAACGTTTATTCTGCCATGAGTTGATCAGCTCCCTCACCGTTAGCCCGAAAGTTCATAAATGAAATGGCGAAGGTTAACACGTTCATGAGATGCCGATAAGTTTGGACAAATTGATTTCCAACCGGTCTAATGGAAAATGTTTTATTCCGTATATCTTTTTCGCCATCTAGAATCCAATGGCAATTAAATTCTAATTGAAATTCTCCAGCAGCTCCATCAAGATAATGGGCTTAAGAAGACTGGTAGCCGTCGCTTAAAATGTAATAACTCATTACTAATGAGAATTGAGATTCATATTGTACGATATGATAGCATGATAAAAAGTAATTTAAACAAGAGACAAGTTACAGAACATCTACCTAACTACAGAATGTGCCGATGATATAGTGACTACACGTGTACAATAATTTTCTATTTTTTTAAATTATTCAGCATGAAATTGGCAATCATCGGCGACAATTTAAATCACAATTGAATTTATATCTTCACGAAGCTTCCCTATAGCACTAAAATGCCACCTACTTGTAGATGGAATTTAAAAAGCCAAGGTGTAGCTAAAATTGAAACTGTACAGGATTCATATATTTGTTTTCATAAGACCGTTTTTTTTTGTGGTTACTAGGATGAAAGTATCTTCCAGAATGAAACATTTTCGTTTCTGGAGCATGACGTTACGGTATTTCCTTATCACATTCATTTCATTATCGATAACAGCCGCGTTAGGTGTAGCAGAAATCTCGCAGCACCCCAACCAACTTGATCTGTGGCTCATCACAGCGCTCCAAGAGTGCACTTTCCAATTTCTCGGAAGTCCCTCCGCATTTCGTCCAGGTCTCAACTTCTACGGATCCCGGAATCCTGTCGTAATTGACATTTACGAGTATCCTATCGGTAACGTGGGCAGATACAATATCAAAGAGCTTCAAAAGGACTCCAATGATAATCACACTACTGTTTTCTCAAAATTCTCTCCGAAATTTGACCCTTGCGTGGTTCAACTATTTTATCCCTTCGAATTCGAATACAAACGCACGCGCGTCAAGGATGTGATTGACTCAATCCATTACCTCATCAATGGTATGATTGTCTCCAACGAGAACCCCAACTATCTTGTCTACATCTTCCCGTCATTAGATAAAATGATTTCTGTTGCAGAACTTTTGAAAATTCGACTAAGCAGTAGCACATCCACTATCACGTCCGTTCCTCTCCTCGCAGTGATCCCGGACACAATTCGCATTCTTCATTTAACTCATGATGCTCGTTACAGTAGTGATAGGATTGATATTTATTTCATGCGTGATATGCGCTACGGGGAATACGACAAGATGGGCGGTTTCCGAGGCTTTATCTCAAGAGCTATGTTATCCCGGACGGATCTGGAACAGTTGTTGGAAGGATGGGAAAGGAATCTGCATGCATGTCCCATCCACATCCCAAACTTCTGGTACTACGGCACGGAGGACAGTTGTAGTCTTTCCAAGCCCGGGTTACTGACGGAAACAAAATTCTGTGTTGGTCTTACACTTTCTAAAAAGTATAATTTTTCATTGATATATGACATTCATCAAGTTAAGCCGGTCGGGTACATAGGATCGGGCTCGGTAATGGGCCGAGTTGGCATCGACGCAAAATTCCTGCGAACTAGACAAAATATATTAAAGACCGTTTGGATTCCATATGCGTGCGACTATCATAAATACGTACACGTCAACTTCTTGAGTCGCGAGACAGCAGTCAACTTCCTTGTGATGTTGCTGCCATTCGACTTGCCTAGCGCGCTCTTGTTTTTCCTTGCTAACGTGGGGCTAGTTTCATCTTTATATTTAGTTAAGTACATCTATCCTCCAACCAATATAGAAGTTTTTAACATAATTATGTATCCCATGAAGTCACTCATTGAACAAGACGACGATTCGGTGGTCGCCCTAGCTCGGAAGAGCATTATTGGTGGCTACTTTCTGTTGTCCTTGTGGCTTCTTCCGATTTGCCAACTCGGGGATGAATACAAAAGCTCCATATATTCCGACATGACCTCCACACCCATCCAACCTGTTCCAGAGTCCATGATGGACCTAGTTCTGCACAGCGACATGCCCTATTTCACAACAACCAAACATAGCTTCGAAGGCCAATTATATTCTACGTTGATGGACATGGTCTTAGCTGGCATGATTTACACTGGCGAAGATAACCTCATGACCAAGTTTTTATTAACCTTCCGGCACAGACTTGCCAGCATTCATAAGAGCGAATCAGAAGTCATTGTAAACATAACGAAAAACCTTCCCGTGGAGACCACCAACTATGGTATGAAGGAAATGTCTCATAAATTTGCAATGGTCAGCTCCGAAGATGACATGAACGTATTCGTGGGTCTGATGCGAAAAATGGCGAATTTTTTCATACTCAGAAATAACCAGGTAAGCGTGTTCGTCAGCAGGCTTCCCTGGTGGGCAAGACGGAATTGGTTTAGCAAGTTGGCTACGAAAGGACTTGGCAGACTTGTCCAATCAGGGATATATGACAAATGGAGTAAACAAGCTAAGCAGTATAGTCTAATTGGGAAATTAAAGGAGGTGGATTTGAAAGAGAATAAAACCGTGGGAAACTATTATTCTATGGTAGTACAAGTTGGCCTGGAAAAGCTGGATGAAGGTCAAATGTTGGATGGGTCTCCAGTTAGTATGGATATGGTTGGGTTAGTTATGATCGGAGCTGCTGGTTCTATTGGGTTGGCATGTATGTTTTTCCTGCTGGAAATGAGTTGGGAAAGGTTAATGGAATGTATGAAAAAGTCTACACCTGTCATGCTCTTTACCGGATTCCCAATCGTATCCGCCAAGAACTGCCGCTCTGGACATAACCAATGCATTTTTCTCAATACCGAAGATTTTAAATCAGTAGACTTTTTGGTTAAAATAAAAAGTTTCTTTAGGTCGTTCAAACGGGGGTTGCCAGACAAACAAAGAATTTTTGATCTTTTGAAATTTGGACACCGTATGGTGTGATAGGATAGGATGCGCGTGATTGAATAAGATGAAGTATTAATATACATTGAATTACTTTTTTTCCTATCGGAAAACGTTTATTTTATGCATGTTGAGTTTCATCTTACCCCAATGCAAGAAATAGTTTAGAGTAAAGGAGCTTCAATGTAAAATGAAATATAACTAATTGAAACTAGAAAGATGATGATATCAGAAGCCGTAAAGCACAATCATAGTAATTTACCATGATTCTTCGGCTTTAAATGATTTGATTATACTAATAGAAATATTCGAATGGAAATAAATGAATGATAAAGTTTTTAAATTTCAAAATTCCTCCAGAAACATCTTTCATTTCTTCCAGAGCTTTCATCATGTAAACCATCCCCTGCGGAATGGTATCAATAATTTTCATGGAACGTTTCTATTTTTATTGTAGGAATCAGTATGAGCTGCTGACAAATGTCAAACTATCTATTTCGATTTTCGATGCATTCAAGTCATTTATGTTCTCAGCAAGGGTCGGCGGTTCGTTGATTGGAGTTATTTTATCCAATTGACAAATCAATAATAATTCAAAGAACAAACGTTTTTTTATTCCAGTCTAACAGTGGAAAAGCACATACTTACAAATAAATTATAAGTTATATATTTTGCATACCTCCGAAGGATTCAGACAAGCTGCATATTATAATGTCATCATCATCCCTGATAGAAAAAAAATTACCTCTATTTTTTTTCAGTTAGCTTCTTCACGCTTGCTAATCATATTTATAAGAAACTTTATTAAGTAATATTTCATGACACTGCATCTTTTGTTTGGAAATTGAAATTGGACATGGCTACAACAATAAACGTGGCTCCCATTTTACTCCCAACCATGTACAAAATAAATTGCTTATCGGTACTTGCTTCTTGTAAATATTTGAATACGTTATGAATTGCTATTAAAGAACACATAACCTACTTGAATTAAAGTGCTATATTTAAAGCTTTGAAACGAAATAATTATGATGCATTTTCAATACGATTGACATTATGCATGTTTGGATGAAGCAATTAAGCAATTATAGTAGACTACATACAATATACTTATAGTATTTCATTGCGCAACATTACTTAATCATAAACCTACATGCTACAAATCCTCAATATTAATTAAATGAATGCATAAATTGTTGGTAGGAAAGTATTAATTCAGCGATAGCAAAGCACAGTCACGATATTTCGAAGAATAATTATATCTACATAACCGATTACTAATACATAATTTAATGTAAAATATAAGATTCGTCACTTAACGACATAATCAGACAAGTTTACATATGAATGTAAATGGTCGCTGAAGTCAGACTTCCAAAAGTGGCTGCAGGTGGGTTTAAGTGGGTATATGTTGTCAACCAAATTCGAACCGTTATGACAGGTGACTACCCACGACTGACAATGAATTTGTAGCCACAGTATGCATTCCAATTCCAATACTTTTTGTTTATAATAGACCCCGGAGCATATATAGGTAACTTAAATTAGGATTATATTAACATTCCATACCCAATATTGCACCGGATGCGGATAAACTTAAACATATTTTGATCAAATATGATGACAATGATAATCAAGTCGTTTAATATTTGAGGAGCATTTGCGTAATTAAATACTACCTACGTATTCATATATAGTATAAAATAAATCTATATCTTTGAGAGAAACAGATAAGTTTAACAATGACCGAATATAATTCGTTTTTATTTAGCAATTTGTGCACCTAAACAGTTTTTACCTTTGCCACATGTGAGAAATGCTTCATTTTCGACCGGCACTTAAATTTTTGAAGGTTATTTAAAAGACGACAATAACGGGATACTTTGTCAGTGTCTGAAAACCTGTCACATTTTATCTCTGCATGTTATATTTATCTACCTAATCATTGCCTGGTCAATGATCAGCCTTCACAAATCATTTACAATCGAAAGCAACTTATCTACCATCATTTAAATATTTAAACAAAAACGAACACAACTCAGTCAATCAAAAATCGAGTAAAGCAATACATGCATACATAAGGATAACGGGCATCAGTGGAAGTAATCATAGCATCGGTTGATAAAATGTAAAAAGGGACAACATCGAAATGATGATCATGTGGGATTCATACAGCTGTATGAATCCGAGTTCGAGCACCCAAACATAAAATGCTGTTTCATTTCCTTTACCTATACATACTAAAATTGGATTTTGTTTTTACTTAACGAATCAAGCCAGTAGCAACAGAAGCCCCATCCAGAACTTACATGCTCCCCAACCACTTGAGCCAAGTATAATTTCAATTGTGACACTGGACTTTTGTAGTAAGATCCAGAACTAATTAAAAAATCGTAGTGATAGCAATAATTAAGATAACCAACCTATTCAGCTCTGCAGTGGCGTCGGAACCTATTTTTTGAGGGGGGAAACAGGACCGAGGGGGGAATTTTATAGTATTTTTCTTAATATTTTAGGGTTGTTGTATATACTTATATGGAGAAACAATACAATTTTCGATTTTCAGGGGGGGGGGGATTTTCCCCCTTACCCCCGGTTCCGACGTGCCTGCAGCTCTGCCTGTAATTTTTTTCTCCTCCGTCCCAACCCAACCAGCAATGTATTTTTGATTACTCTGCTGATAATTCACAATGTCAACCTTGATTTGATGGTCGTATGATGATTGAAGATATAATCAACAACGAGTCGACGTTGCGCAGGGGAATTACGAATTACCTTCATATTATGCTTGGATCTTACATGGAGCTGATAATTGTGTTTACATGATTTATTCTGACATTGAATTATCTTATCAAAACAGCGAGTGGAAGCTTTGTACCAAACTTCCACTGAATTACACCTATTAACAAAATTGTATATACTTGCAATGTTAAATATATAATTAGTTTCCCTTTCGCTTCCTTCAACAATCAAGGAATCTAAGCGGAAAAAAAGTACTTTACGTATACACTCAGAAAAAGCCAATTTGACTTAATAACAAGACATACGAAGCGTGGAGAATGGGGGGTGGAATATTTAAGAGTGGTCGGGTGAAAGGGAGCCTTTCTAAAAAATTATATTTTATCTTCTTCGTCGCCACCGTAAATGTAAATGTGCTTTTGACTCTGGCGGAGTTTCAAGATTCAACTATGGACGATACAACCACTCCAGAATCAATGGACCCTTTTAAACCGACGTTGGATGTAAAAGAAGATATAGATCAATTTTGGTCGGTATCCAAAGAAGTCGGAGAAAGTGCTCCAGCCTACTTCTTGTACTATGAAAACGCGTCGGAATTTACGAAAGGGCATGAAACAACTAACAATTCCTGCCCATTTGTCATGTCGCATTATTGGGGAGAAAGTAATGTTGGGGAATTTACCGGGCTTTGGGCAGCATGCAAGGATGAGGACCTTCCGGATCATTGTGAACAAAGTACGAGCCAACCTTGTCATCCATTTATATCATTTACGAAGCACTCCGGGACTTTTTATAATATACGAACAGTTACAATTTCATTTGCATTATATGGGCAAGCAGCTTTAAATATAACCCTGAGCCGTGGAGTTTCATTATGCTTTGAACTTTCCACTCAACAAGACCCCTTGAGCCCTTGTGAGTACATTCCGGTTGAAAATAGAACCGAGCTAAGAGGGGCTTGGCAAGAAGTCCAGATACCGCCCGTGGACGAGAATGGAGAAATCCCCATGCTAAGATTCAACAGTTTCCGGATCGACATGATTTCTATTTTGGAGAGTGATGCTATCCTCATTGACAAAGTGGCGGCAGTAATCAAATACGTCAGCGATCCATGATCAACATATGCATCCGTTACAGAAAATAAGTAATTACCTTGTCGAATGCAACGCTGTTAGCAGTTAGCGCCATTAACCATTGTCACAGTTTTGAAATTTAAAATTTTCATAGCATTACTTTATCCTAAAACTACATGATACATCCTCAATATTAATTATATATGTACCTTTTCGAAATTATATCCTTTGATTAAAGTAGCAGTTATTGTAAACGTATCACGTATCTCTTTATTCCCTTGTTTCGGGAGAATGCATCAATCCTCAATCACCATCCCAGCACACCCGAACTTGGAATTGTACATCGGCAGAATTACCTTGAACTGCTGGGTGCTCTGTATGAATAACCGTACTCCCACCAAATATTTCCCTGAATAATTTTCTCACTTTCGCCGGGCATTTCCGTATTCTGCCAAGGACCTTGGGTGAAAGCAACCTCTCCAAAATGAAAACGGAAATGGTCGCTCCCATGCACCCGATCCAGAAGATCAGAAGTAAGCCATAAACTGATTTAGAAATGCTGCTAAACCCTTCCTTAATGGTATCAAGGTAGCTGCTGCAATCAATATTGAGACAATACATATTTTTTCTGCGCACTTGTGCCACATATGAGCTTTGGCTTTTACTTGCCGAAAAGCACTCAGCTAACGGCATCGAATTAATTCTATGATGCAACTCGCACTCCGTCTCCATGTTCAACAAACGCTGTACGTTCGCCTGCCACAAAAGGAACATGCCCGAGCTAGCAACATGTGCGAGAATGCTTCTAATCAGAGGTGACCTATAGTCCCTGTGGACAAGCCAATACATGTTTTCCTTGTACTCCGGTATTGCTTCCCTTTTGGACACCCAAAAGTTGGCCAGTTGTGGGAAAAGTCTGGTGTAGTATGGGACCAGCAAAGAATTGTCAGCCATTGCGAACATTGAGTTCACGCTTTTTACTTTATCAATGGGTTGGAACCCATCAGGCAAGTAAGGAACTTGCTTATAAGTTCGAGTAGTTACATTCCCAGTTACTATGATTGATGCCATCGTTTCAACTATGTATATCCTCAGGTAAGAATGAAATCATACATCGGAGTCGTCGTAACCGGGAGCGTTTCTGTCTACTCATAGTTGATGTTTGTACATGTTCCAGCATGTGCCTCTTCAGACATGATTTACTGTCTCCGACAGAAGAAATGCAGTAGTCTGTAGTGGTCATAATCTGGATGTTGCTGTAGCCATCACTAAGAGCCTAGAATGATTCATGTGTTTTGGGTATAGGATTGAACGTCAAATAGGAAAATAGTTCCCCTTGGTATGTCTGAGAAATGACGAGGACCAGGACGTCCCAAAGCGCCCAACATATTATTGACCAAAGTTTGCTGCTGTTGAGCATTCTGCATGAACTACCCTGACCTAATATGATATTGGATAATGTTAGCCAAATCTTTTGCTGGGCTCCCATCACATCCCTATAACTCCATTTTGCGCTTTCGAAGGAAAATTCATTCATGGCGATAATGGCAGCTACAAACCAACCGGATAATATTAGAAGCACCCAGACATCCACGGGCACAGGTCTGAGCATCCCGATGGCCTGAGCCTTAGCTTGAAAGATGCTGGGATCTGGATCCACGAGAACGAATTCATAGGATGCCTGCCCAATGCCATGACCTAAGTACTCAAGGTTCAAATATCGATGCCCTGAAGCCTGAGCTATGATACTATCAAACAGTAGAATCCCCATTGCTAAGTCTACAGAATCCTCCTTTTCCAACCATCCCGGATCTGGAAGGGTGCACGTGACATTTAATCTCTCACTTATTAAGTTGATACCACAATTATCTGAACCATAAGCGGTTACCAGACTACAAGCTACAAGCGATAATTTAGAGCAACCTACAACGCGCACCAGCTTACCCTGCTAATTGCTCTGTAACAAATACCATTGCCTCAACATTCCGGCCAACGTGCCAAATCTCCGAACATAAAGTTCTGACAGGGGGTGTAGTGCTAAACCATGTTGACTTCTTGCGCATGGAATGCACAGCATGTAAACCCTTCGGAAATCTACAAGTGTTAGTATGACAACCGAAATTACCTGGTCAGGTTCCCACCAATAAGGTATGAGGTAATTATCCGTTTCAGCTGAGCCAGAGAGAAGAACCAACACTATTGTGGGATGAGCGCGTTTTTCCTCACTTCAAAGGCGCAGGTGGATGTGGGCTGATTAACGTCGTTCCAGGATGTGAACCACGCATGGACTATGCTTTCTACCACTGTCGACTGCAATACGGCTTTCATACCACCAATCGCGAATCTTCTTCTCCGCCACCTCATATGCCACTGTCAGGCCTGACTGGTCATTCATATTTGTTCTCACAAGATGCATATTTTCTTAAGATGGATATTCCAGAGTGAGCCTGAAATTACAGTGAATGCAGATTAAAATTTCACATCACATGAAACCTGTAGCACTGACAGCATAGTAAACAATGTGGCATTATCAATATATTTACAATAATTTGAATTGCGATCTCACATTTATCTACTACCCGCAATGTCAGTGCATGTTTAATTTATGTTTCTTTTTCTATGCAATACTCACATTATGTACTGGATGTATGTGAACCTACATCCGGAGGCTTCAAGTTGCTGCGAGAGCTCACTCCACTGGAACAATGTATAAAACTACAACCATGTAAAACAAGCAGAAACGTGACCAGCCTCATTTTTTAAAGACTGACTCAATTTTTATGTGGCTGAAATCCGATGCATTTGCAACCCCCCAAACCCTTGTCGAACATAGGCACGTGCCATTTCCAGTTTCCATCAGAATAAAAAATTAATGCCAAGTACAACTGACACTCTCCGGACAGGAGCTCTCCTGTGCTTACATACGAGTTAGGGTGGAGCAATACACGTGCACAGTTTATTTCTTCACCTATGATGATGGCGACAATAGTGCGCTAACCTCCCTTCGCCATTTTGAGTTGATATTGAGTTGTATATTTCTTTGGCTTGGCTTACCATTTTTGTTTCAGTTCTTAATCCAATGTTAATATATCCATTGGTACCTATTAGAAATGCTTGTCTTAAGCCATCATGGCATTACCATCGGTTAACCAACCAACGAGCTCTTAAAAATTAATACTATTATAATTGTTGTAAATGATGGCTTGGATGAGAGAAAAAATAGCAAAAGTAAAAAAATTAGTTAATTGCTTGTCGGGATAAATCAGTCTCATAAAATTTATTTGAAGGATGTAGTTGTGAGTTCTCTCCGCAGAAGGACTGGACTTAATGGAAAATGATGTGCTGATTGTGGACACTGACAGGGATTTAACTTTAAACTTTATTTGGCAACTGACTTGCCGTAACTCTTTATTTTGAAATTGTTGGCAAAACTGCCGAAATGTTTAAATCTTTATCTTAAAGGTTAACAACAATTTGCTCCCCAGGGGAGG
>JAQIXQ010000660.1:0-23256 GCA_034700485.1 Pseudosinella alba
AATTATTTTAAAAATAAATCTCTTTAAAATGTCTTCCGAATTATAATTATTTTGCTGCCGCAATGTTAATTAAATGGCCAAAAAAATAACGGCAGCAATTTAATTGTAATTGGGTTGAAACTCCCAGAACCTACGGTAGATGAAAACAATATTGCCATTTATTTATAGCCTTTTATGCACTATGCTGCAGTTTATAAGGGTGACACAATAATTTCGAAAAAATTTCCAAATTATACACCCGACACCCCACAGGGTAAAATCCAACCAATTTTTTTCAATGATTTTGCTTCACACTGTCCCACCCGCGAGACTTAGCCTTTGTCTTCAGATTCAAACAACTCAACTGAAAGGCATAGTACCAAAAGTTTACAGACAAACCGACAGACATCGCTGGCGTCTTGGTATATAGTGATTCTGCACTTCGAAAATAGTTAACGGTCAATTTTTCTCCAACCTCCGAAAAAAATATATCAATGGTATTGGTCTCTCAACCAATCAATGGTACATGTATAAACGGTTTTCGGCCGCAGCCACACCTGTCTTTATTAACAATTGTGTCAAATACCTTGTGTTTAAAACCTTGTGTAAATTACTAACTATGGACCATTTGTGTGCAATGTCCGCGGGAGCTCCGAAAACAACTCCAGCTCTGAGCAACATTATAGAAGAGAACGCTATTTTGAGCTGGAGAAAAACTTTGCACCAACTGGGAATTGATACCCAGTCCTCATTCGAGCTACTCAACAGTTTAGCCCACAGGGCCACCGCCGGCTCCCCCATGGTACATGTATAGAGAAGCGTTGGAAGGAAGAACCAACGCTATCATGCAACGAATTTCGTTTAAGAGAAAATCGGACTATGATTCAGACACGATGCGAGGCCAGTCTGAAACCATTTTTTTGGTTCGGAACAGACAAAACTCTTTGCTTCCATTCAAATTTGCTTACTTTGTTCGTCTATAGGGAAGCGAAGGCTCATAGAGGCGCTGGTGTCACCTAAATGAGATGTGAAAAAAACATTTTAAAAAAATTCTGACAGTTGTGGTATGCATGTTTCATGAAAAAGTAGTAAAATCTGAATGAAATTGTAACATTTAGGCGTTTACAATTTACCATAAAAAAATTGATAGATTCAATCTAGCTTAAATTCTCGGGTCTGATATTTCCGATTTAGTAAAACTTTAATATTGCTTGCTTACATGCTCAGTTTAAGCAAAATATACCTTTTCTCGATTCTAACTGTTCTTGGGTCATTGTCAAAATTGATAAATTTCTATTAGAAAAAGCCATTTTAAAATTGCAAGATTCAAGCTTCATGTGTAGCGCCACTTGTCAGTGTTCGCTTCCCTATAGCTAATATGTCCATTCCTATAACGATACCATATTAAACCATATAAACATCGTAGTACAATAATAATTACTACCCATGTCGCCGCGCCCGCCACTAACCCATGTCAATCAATGCCATCATCAAATCATAAATTCAAAGAACTCTCCTCACCATTAGCTCTAGGAAGCCATAAGTGCATTTACCATAGTGCCAGCGCTACTATATGAACTTAAAAACCTGCTTCTTCTACGTTCCAAAAAAATGAAGTAGAAACTGTCAATGGGAAAAACTTTCCCTATAGCAATAAACTACAACTCAACACAACGACCATTTTTGTATATATCGTGGAAAGAAAGAAGGAGAGCGAAGGGAGCCGACAACGAACGCAGCTACACAATTGAAATATTCGTTTCTTCTTCGGTCCTGCTCTGTTATATGTGCGGGCGCATACCCAACTTTCTCCAACAACTTATTAACTCGAACCTTTCTATAAAAAGAAAAAAGTGAAAGCACAAAGAAGGTGAATAGGTGTGTATACATAACCTACTATGTATGTCGTCATCGTCATCTTCACCCCAAACAGCATAATATAAAGTAGAATATATAGGAGCAGGAGAAAGGACGACTATGTAGATGATCATTATGAAGGAGTAAGTCGAGGAGAAATGTTATGCCCACGTTTAGGCACGTTTCTACCCGTGTATATAGTATTGAAAGGGAACTATAACTTTCACTTAAATGTGAATATGCACGCATATCACCTACTAGTACGTTCATACAGCTTGAATCAAGTTACTTTACACAGTTTTCTATTTCTCTCCCATCCTCTTTCATTTTTCATAAATATATGGATACAAATATGTATAAAATCCGTTCAGATCTTATGGTATTTATGTCAAATACATGCATAACATGTTCCTTATTATTATTTACACTATATAGATGCACTATTTAGACTATATAGATGCAAAAAATAAATGAAAAAAGATGTTCCTTCGTCTTTTCATCTTAAAATCTTGTTAAGAAATACCAAAACTTTTTCCAACGTCTCTTCATCATCTCCCAGTCCCCAACGAATTATATAACATTCTTCACATAGGTGGTGGGGATCCATTATCTTGGTTTAAAAAAATTAGAATATTGCATATGGACTTAAAGTTGTATAACATTGTGGCCAGAAAGTGAGGTGGGTGTCCATAAAGGAAAGGAAGCAACCTAATTGTTCACATTTTGTTTTGTTGTGGTGGAGTATTGGTCTGAAAAGGAAAGAAAGCTTGTCGATACCATTATAAGAATAATTGCTTTGGGAATGGTGGATCTGTTGTAAATCTCGAAACTTCCTCTATAAAAATACTTTAAAGAACTTTTAATCCAACTTAAAAAGCTATATAGTAAATGTGAAGGTGAAAATAGAGAAGGGCAAAGTAATAAAGTATATCCATAACTATAACATAAAACAAGAATAATGATGGGATTATTTATAAGGAAGTGTATTTATATGAACTAGTCAGGTTAATTACTATCATTACAAGTAGAGGTAGCTCAGCAGTTGGTTGCGTATTAAATTGTGTGGGGAAAGTATATCTGATAAGGATACTAACAGTAAATAAGAATGAATCGGCTAGAGGAAGATGAGTTACATTGCTACTTAATAGGAATCGTTTACTTTCACTCTTGTGCGCACGAATAGCGAACAGCCAAGTATTACTTCGTATTTTATCTTCTCGCGTTGTCTGCAATAGTTCTCAGTGTTTGTTGAATTATCAGTGTATCTCATTTCGGATTTCAGGCAAATCTTTATTTAAATTAGTACTTAAACAAGTATCATAAAATGGAATTGCAACACCTTCTTCGGCGACAAATACGAGGCGTCCAGCTCAATTATTTCATATTCTTACTCATTGGACTAAATCTATTTCAAAGTTTAGGCAGAACTGTGGTCTGCTTGGATACGAAATATTTCAAGAGGTTTTATTTCGGAAATTTGAGGTGAGAAATGCAAATCTTCCTGTAACTAGTATGTATAGGTATATGCATTTGTATATTGTCTCTCTGCTTTTCCTTGCATACTTTTGGTCTTCATGTTTCAAATTACACCTATTTCCTAATGTAATGTAATTTAACATAGGTATTTTAACTATATATGCCTTTATATATCCAGCGTTGACCTCACCGAAGAACTAGGAGAACGCTTCAACTACGACTATCTCCCACCACCACCATCCCCACCACTATTAAATCAGCAGCAGCAGCAAGCATCCTTGTTAAACAACGCTTACCATTCAATTCATTTAAAACAAAGCCCACAATTATATCAACAACATCAACACCATATTAATAATAATATACCACAGCAAGATCATCACCTCAGTTATATTACAACCACCACCAATCAAAATAATAATGGTAACAATGACTTGGTGATGTTAAACCATCATCTTCCATCATCCCCATCCCTTCAAGGAGACCAGCCTCAAAGTGGCAACAATAACACATCTCCAGTTACATCACCCCCGCCCCCTCCACCCCCACCAAACCAACCCTACAGACATCAAGACCTGAAAGCCCTAAGTAGGAACATAACTAACATCCTAAACTCCTTTAACGTCAGCTATGACAAGCGCGTCAGACCCAACTATGGGGGAGAAGCCGTTGAAGTCGGGATCACGATGTTCGTGTTATCCATCTCGGATCTCTCTGAAGTAGAGATGGACTTTACACTCGATTTCTACTTCAGACAGATGTGGAAGGACCATCGACTCACGTTCCAAGGACCCAAGGGGGTGAACACCCTCTCCGTCTCTAGTGAGTTTCTCAAGTCGATGTGGGTCCCAGACACATTCTTCGTGAACGAGAAGACTTCTTACTTCCACACTGCTACTACGAACAATGAGTTCCTTAGGATAAGCCAAACGGGCGATATCCTCCGATCCATGCGCCTCACTGTATGTGCCAGCTGCCCAATGGACTTACGCCACTTCCCAATGGACTCCCAACTCTGCACGATAGAGATAGAGTCATTTGGATACACAATGTCTGATCTCCGGTACAAATGGAATGCCGGGGCTGGCTCCGTCGGAATGGCAAACGACGTCTCTCTCCCCCAGTTCAAAGTCTACGGCTACCGTCAAAAGACGTACGAAATCAGTCTCTCGTCCGGAAATTACTCTCGTCTTGCTTGCGAGATCCAGTTCGTCCGCTCAATGGGCTACTACCTAATTCAGATCTACATTCCCTCGTCCCTCATCGTAGTAATCTCCTGGGTCTCGTTCTGGCTGAACCGAAACGCAGCTCCAGCCCGAGTGTACCTCGGCATCACCACAGTGCTCACAATGACCACGCTCATGTCATCCACGAACAAGGCGTTGCCAAAAATAAGCTACGTCAAGTCAATCGACGTGTATCTCGGAACTTGCTTCGTCATGGTGTTCGCTGCTCTCCTAGAATACGCCACCGTGGGCTATCTCGCAAAGCGTATCCAAATGAGAAAGAATCATTTTGCGGCGCTTCAGAAAATGGCATTACAGCTTCAAAACGCCCGGGACGAACATGTTCAAAAGCAATACCCCCAACAACAACAACAAGCGCAGACCCAACCAAATACGACCACAACGCCTATCCTTCCCCCGCAAACCCCATCCCACCACCACCATCATCATCACCACCACCACCACCATCATGGGCAACAACAGCAGCAACAACAGCATACTGCCCCCCAAACTCCACACACTCCAAGATATAATCACCCAGACCATTATTCTCAGCAGCAGCCACAGCAGACCCCATCATCAACCCGCTTCATTGAGTCAACCTCTACAAACACGCTACGAAAATATACCACGAACAATGCTCAATACCCACAACAACAATCAAGTAGTGTGGTTGTGGGAGCTCAAGGGCTACACGGAAGTAATGTGAGTATTCCACCAGCATATTATACGCAGCAAGCCAGAGGTGGCAATGTTGGACCTGCTGCAGCTCCTGTTGGCAGCGGCGTTATCTACGAACCCAACAGGTTCTATGATGCTCAACAACAAAATATTTACGGAGCTAATTCAATTCCTCCCCCAAGTGGCGGTATCGGGGGACAACAGGCTGTACCAAACGCAGCAGCCACGCAGTATCAACAACAGTACTACACTCAACCACAACAGCCACAGAATTATTATAGGGATGGTGGGGGCTGGGGAGAAAGTGGGAGCACCTCCAGAGGGGCAAGTGTCAAGAGGAGAGGAGGTGGAGGGGGAACAGGGACGTTGGATAACCCAGATGCTGGCGGTGGGAGTGGGAATGCATACGGAGGGATACCGCCATCTTTGTTGCAACAGAGCATCGTTGGGATCGGTGGGGGCAGTGGTCATCAGCAAGGAGGAAATACTGGTTATGGAGGGGCACCTCAGCAACAGTTTCATGCACAACAACAAGGCCAGCTAGGACACCCTAAACACCAACAGCAGATGCAGGTTATTGGGAGTGTTATTGGAACTACTTCCATCGAGCATCACCAACAGGGAAGGGATGCGAGTGGTGGTGGAGGAGGAGGACAGAGTGGCAGTGGGGGGGATAAGATTAGGCAGCTCATTCCTATTAATCCTAATCAGATCTGCGGGATCACTCCAAGTGACATCGACAAGTAAGTTTCGTTCTCATTGTCAGTATATCCGAAATGGCGAAATTGTTTTGGGGACATTATTATGGATGAAAGGTCTCCGAAAATTGAACAAGTTGCTTCAAGCGCAGTATTTATTGCTGGAAGTGGAACTCAGTGAGAACCCCTCACTCTACATATCCTAAGTCGGCTAAATCACTTTGAAAGGCTTGCCTCACATGAAAGTAGCAATAAACTCTATTGAACTCCCCTTCAAACATCGCATATATAGGGTTGTTCGATTTTTTTAACCAGAGCATATTTTTAAAGGGGATTTTTTTACCTTAAAAATTCTCAGGTTGTAATTCAGGTTACAGTTACAGCATGCAACCACTGACTGGGGTTCATTCTGAACTGACAGCAGCGCTTCAAAAGTAACCCGAGTGGTTTTAAGCCGTAACATAGTGAATATGAGAATTTTGATCTTGTATGTATTCCCTGGCGTAATGACTCCGGCACATGCAATTGTCATAATGGATACCTGTAAACACATGGTTAATAAAAATCAATCTTATCTTATCTTATGCAGTTTGGCTATTAAATATATCGGTTTCTATTGCCATCTGAAATTCATATTCTCCGAATATATTAGTGCTAATGTAGTATCCTCAGATCATCTTATTCCTTAATGAAATATGTATTTGATTACACTAACTGATAACCGAGAGTACCGTGCTGTTGAGACTTCATCGGTTCATCCTAATATGTCGAAACGCATAACATGCATATTATTATACAATGTATCAGTAGCAGTTGCGTTGTCTGGTCAATTATTGTAATATCTTGCATGCAGATAGTAAGTGTCCATTATAACATTGATTGGAATTGTTTATCAGCCAGACCTGATGACCAGAAAGGGGTCAAAGGTCATCATGTTGATTTTGCATACATATTACAGTATATGGATTGTGGAGACTTATAATACTGTAAGGCCATAATTATTAATAAGGATGACCAAAAGCAAAAAAAGCAAAATAAAATTTAGTTTATGATAGATACCTGGTATCAAGTTCAGTTTAGCAAGTGACAAACGACGATTTCGAACATGTAAATTTTATTTTTTGAAAAAGCAAAAAAAGCAAAAAAAGCAAATTTTTTAAAAAATTAGCAAAAAAAGCAAATTTTAAAAAATATTAGCAAAAGCAGCAAATATTTAGAAAAATCAGCAAAAAACGCATATTTTTTTGAAAAAACGTGCGAAATAAGCATATTTTCAAAAAATAATGACCAATGACACATGCAAAATATTGTGTAAAGTGGTACTTACTATCAATATATGCTTCAGTTTTATTGTACATATTATCTAGCAAATCTATCCAATGCTAACTATTCATTTTGCAAGCTGCAATTCTTAACTTTTCCGTTTTATTATTTGGTCCAAGGAATTATATTATATGCATACTGATGTTTTAAACGAAGAGATGGTCATTCATACGGCCTAAATAGAACATATTTCCCTTTCTCAAAAAGTATGTTAGGTATATGGTCTTTTTTATGTTTGTTTTGGTCCGAAATAAAAACAAATTATAACAAGTTTTCATTTATGTTTTTCACAGTAAAAGTAAAGTGGTCATGCAAATGTCATGAAATGTTTAGTGTGTAGTGTGTAAGTGTACCTTTAGGGAACCCAAATGTATGAAATTAAGCACTGTATATTTTGAATTTTGGAAAAAGCAAAAAAAGCAAATTTTTATGTCGAAAATGGCAAACTTAAAAAAAAGCAAATTTTGGCGAACCATAATTATTAACATCATTGTTAAACGTATGAATTACATTTTGCCCATAGACGCGGAAGCTAGATGGTATAGAGATGTACTGTAGAGCCAACTAATGTAGAACATTCCCAATTATGCAAATGTATGCAAATGAGAACACCTCCATCTAAAATACATCAGCAGGACCTAATTTGAATAAATTTGTATAATTGAGAATATCTCTTCATTTTTTGGGTCTACAGTAATGTAGCCAGTACAAGCAAGAAACTCACTACCTATTAGTGTAGTGTAAACTTAATTGATATATTACCGGAACAGTTAAGTAAGGACCTAGAAGGATGGACAGTAGTATTAAATAAAACTCTTGTAATACTCGATTCCTTTCTAATTTCAGCTCCGTAGCTAGTTCGTTGTAAACGGTTTATTTTGGGTTTAAATCGCTTGCTAAAGTGAGGATACAGTTAATATAATTATTAGGCAGCTGCGGGTTACACTCACATAAAGCTTTTTTTTACTTGACTGAAACTGAAACTAAGGAACAAAAAGTTTACATTACTAATTATACAATTTAATAAATATAAATTAGTTTGTGTTTATATCTTCTTGTTCGTGTGCTCTCCTCTCGACCTCAACCTTATAATATGATAATGACATTAAATATCTATTGTAAATTTCAGGTACTCACGAGTAGTCTTCCCAGTGTGCTTTGTTTGCTTCAACCTCCTCTACTGGATCATATACCTTCACATCTCCACAGTAAATGCAACGGCTGACCTGGTTATAGTTAATCCAGAATCATAAAATCTGAAGATAAGTAATTCTACAATGCAAAATGTAAAGTTAATATTGTGTATATACATACATAGTATGTAGGTAATATAACTGATAGGAATATAATTGACACACATTCATTTGTTACTTTTACTTTAATGGTATTATTCCCATCCTCCTTATCCCAACAATTTGGCGTCGATTGGGCAATTTGCATATGAATGGGAAACATATGTACCAATGGGTATGCAAATTGTACATCATTTGCATATGAATAGGTTTTTGAGTTTCCCATTCATATGCAAATTGCCTAATCCACGCGAAAATGCTGGGATAAGGAGGATGGGAATAGTAATTTGGTAATATAGTGTAGAACGTCGGGATGTTTAAAACTGCTAAAAACTATTTGGTTCATAAAATTAAAATAATTACGAAAATGAATAGCACAGTTTAAAATAAACATGAATGCACAATAATAACCATTATTGTTAACCACGCCGTAGATTGTATATATATATCTACATAATTTGACTTACGATTAGCCTAACGGGATGTGTGGGCATTCTGAAAATATATTTTATAAGAAATGACTAAAAATATTCAAGAATATACGTACCTTATACTTACTACTTCAAAATAAAACTTCCATAATAAAATATACATCATGTCCCCTAAACTGTTGAACCTCTCGCTCCAATACAAGCCCCTTTGACAATGAAGTTTATACGAAACAGTAAACACATTAATCAATTTGACACCATTATGGTAGGCTGACAAATGTCGGTAGCAATACCTGGAGTTGGAGCGATTTAAGCATTTTACGAACGATAAGAGTGGTTGGAAACAGATTTGAAAATGTTCTATTAAAATATTAAAATCATCCCAAACTCTGATGACTCGAAGTGTCGGGGATATTCCTCCTAGTTTTAAAGAAAACGAATAATAGTAGAATAACAAACATATTATATATATATATAACTCTACTGCATAAATTATCATTAAATTATATAGCGAAAATAAATAAAACAATTTTCGTTTTAAATATGTGGTAGCATACTTTAAATTTGTATACATAAAATTTTATAATTAATCCCGGGCTTACTATAATTTTAAAGAACCACTGTATCTGTAATATTCATACAGCAGTCTACAACAATATTATCTACCTACTTACTATACTAGTACTTAAGAACTTCACATTCCTACCCAATTACAGATTTGTAGGGCGATAACGATTATTATGATAGTTCAAAAACCTATTAGGACATTGGATTCATTAATCGATATTTAGTTTTATCATTTAAGAGAAAAAATGTAATCCTAAATACATACGGGAATAAAGTTTTTCTATGCAAAAAGGTCATAATGTTGGTATGCATGCGAGAAGAAATCTTTATGATCTGTTATAAGTACTATATTACTAAAATTAAAATAACAATACTACTAAGTACCAACGATGGATTAACGATTTACGATACGATATAAATGTATAACATTTTTCTTTTTTCTCTTCAACGGGGCTAGATTGAGAAAAACTACATGTTACATAAATATAATACAAAAGTATATTACATCTATAGGCAGTTATATATATATATGTGAAATGTGAGTATAAATATAAATTGCTATTAGTTATATTATAAGATAACAATAATACTAGACATGTTCATGTTAACTCAAATTTACAGAGTAATTTTCTCTCAGAGGACCAGCCCATAGCAACCCCCCAGGGTACCTTCCGGACCGGAAGTTCCGGTAGGGTTTTAGGTCATCCGATGGTTGAAATAGATGCCCGAATTATCCTTCTATCTGATAGAAGGATAATCAGTCGGCAATGCCGGGTGTCACTTCAAAACTTTTCCGGAGACCAAATGCCCGGTAGGGTCATTATTAAAGCGTTGTCCATAAATTTGGACGGAGTGAACCGCTGCGATAGCTCCGCATTTGGTCCGATAATTGGACCAAATGACTTGTGCCAAAGTTCATTTGAACATTTAGACTCTTGGATCCAAGAAATTACAAACTCCAAAATCTCAAGTCGCCCTAATGACTCCTATTTTCCAAGATTCTTTTTTTTCGTCCCAACTGGGTCGCGGGGGTGATATCCGGGCACTAAAAATTCGGATTTTTCCTCGAGGCGATCATTTCGGATTGTCACTGACGAGTCTTTGCGACTAGGTTGCCCATTATGCCTTCCAAAACTTCTTAAAATCAGATCTTGGCTACAGCATGAGCAGGACTACATTGTGGGGTGGTTTACCAATCATGATGGTTTGGGAAGCTCCATAGGGAATGTGCAACGTGACTTCCGAAAAAATGCACTTGTTCCTCTGAAGATTTGTCCAAAATGTTATTTTAAAAAGTTTCAAAATGCGAATGGTAAACCTGGTCCCAAAATCTCATCAGTGACAATCCCAAATGATCGTCTCGAGGAAAAATCCAAATTTTAGTGCCCAGATATCACCCCCGCGACCCAGTTGGAGCGAAAAAAAGCTTCGTGGAAAATGGGAGTCATTAGGGCGACTTGAGGTTTTGGAGCTTTTAATTTCTTGGATCCAAGAGTCTAAATTTTCAAATGAGCTTTGGCACAAGTCATTTGGTCCAATTGTCGCGGAGCTATCGCAGCGGTTCACTCCGTCCAAATATATGGACAACGCTTTATTATGGATCCTGTAAAACAGGAAAAGATGCAACATTTGTTAACCGGGTTGATTAACATTCTTCATAGGGAAGATAATCCATGTCAGGAAAAGGTATTTGGGAATCTGCTTGTTCAGCCGATTTGACTCTTTTGATTAAGTTATCCAAAAATCAAAATGGAAAAATTTTACGCTTAAATTTTGAGGGTGCCTGGAAACCATTGAATAGGAAGGACCCTGTCGGGTTTTCCCCTCCTACTGGCTAAGAAGATGTAGGAAAATTGGCAACAAGAGCACATACTGGTAGTATATTTAATAGGCTATAAGTTAACTCTATTGCCCGTATTCACAATCGCCATTCTCTATTTCATTTTTATTAAAGTAAACTGGTCATTTGAGAGAAAATTACTCCCTGTATTTGTAAAGACAACGTTTAAATAAGTGGAGAAAAAATCTATAATTATTGAAAGTTTTACTATTAACAAGTCTCTCGTGTTGTTAGCTCACACGGTTCGTGAACCCAATATTTTATAAATTAATAATTAAAATTATTAACTTTAGTTTTAAAGAATGGATTTTTAAAATGATAATTAATTATACATTGTATCGATACTGTATTGGTTTCATATTTTAGAAGTCGTATAAGAAGATAAAGTAATGCGTATTCTGATTCTGACGGTGCTCTTCGAGGTCACTAAACGGGACAAATAATTTATGCTTGGGGAGTGCAGTGTTTTCTCCTTCTAAAATGTAATATGTTACAAATATATATTTTAAGGTGTGAGGTGAGTAAAGTAACTACAATTGCAAAATTGATTCATTTGTATAAATTATACTATATAAGTGATATACGTAGATACTGATGCAATACAAAAGTTTAGATTAATTAGTATGCACAATGCCCAATGCAGAGCTGGAGGACCGAAGTCCTTTTTGTACCGAAGTCATCTGCGGTACAAGTGTAAGTCCTGGACCGGTACCGGTACTTGGATCGCAAGATCATATCAAAAGTACCGAGGACCGGGACCGTGGACCGCACTTCGGTCAAAATGTACCGAAGGACTTGTATTTTGTACCGACCAGTAAAAATTTATTTCGGTATCCCTTCGAAAACATTGTTAAACATGACGATATTTCTGTATTTTGAAAGATATGTTACCCGCCCTAGCCAATGTCGCAGGATTTCGTAGTACTTTTATTGTTCCGCATATTAATAAAAAGGACTTGGACTTGTACTTTGTACCGCAGCTTTGTATTACAAAGGACTTGGACCGCGTACTTGTACCGCATCTTGGTCGCAAACGGACTTGGACCGCGTACCGCAAAGCAAGTCCAGCCAGGACTTGGACTTGGTACTTTGGACCGCAAATCTTGCGGTACTCCAGCTCTGGCCCAATGTTTAATCACGATATACAATACACAGGTAGACACACTAAATCCAGAAAAGTGAAGCCGTTTTCATCACTTAGTTCAGCACCTTTTCCGGTAAGATGGCGCCACAAGCTATTCCTCTCCCCAATTTAATTTATATTGGGGAGAGGAATAGCTTGTGGCGCCATCTTACCGGAAAAGGTACTGAACTAGTGTATAAAATCGGCTTCACTTTTCTGTTGCCTGTAAAGCATTGAGTGTGTCTACCTGTGTATTGTATATCGTGGTTTAATAAACATTATATTGTAGGGATGAATGATATTGATTACTAAAAAGCTATTAATCAAATAATATAATTTCTTAGAATATATGCCGTAATAATGGACACCACATAATAATATTAAATACATAGTCAATAAATATATGTATGAAATCTGCATTCATAAATATTTATATTTGGATTTCTTTAATCATCTATCTATAGGTACCTATGCATGCATGCATAGCATACCTACCTATGTGGAATTGTAGAAAGCGATGATGCAACGATGCAAGACGGCCAGAGCGAACTTTCTTTACAATGCTCTGTCATTCAGCGACGGAAAAGTGCTCCTGGTTATACATACGAATATAATATGGTTATATTCTGGATCAAAGGTACTTGAGCACCAGAACCTAAGGAATCTGCTTGTTCAGCTGATTTGATTTATTCTTGTTTTTGAATAAGTTATATATATAACTTAATATAACGAAGATATGGAAGAAGTTTACGCTTAAATTTTGAGAGTGCCTGGAACAATTGAATAAGACCCTGTTGGGTTTCCCCCTCCTAATTGCTAAAAATATGTAGGGAAATTTTGAACAAGAATACATACTGATAGTATTATTTTTAATGGGCTACAAGTTGAGTCTAATCATAATCGGGGGGATGCAAAGCAGCGGTGCATGTCACCAGGCCTTGAACTACTATGTTGGCTGCCCGAACACTTGGGTACAGGCCTCGCATCGCCACTGAATTTCAGTCCGATTCTCTACAACAAAAAACGTTCCATGATAGCGTGGGCTCTTCGGAGGTGTGGTTTGGGAAAAAAATTAACGTAGGAGGAGTAGGAAATGCTTTTTGCAAGTTGCAACCAGGTTACTCTTGCTCACCCTTATCTTCTTCTGCACTTCAAAAATAGTTAACGGTCAATTTTTCTCCCAAGCCACACCTCCGAAGAACCGACGCTATCATGGAACGTTCTTTGTTGTAGAGAGAATCGGACTGAAATTCAGTGACGATGCGAGGACTGCTTGGGTATAGTGGTTAGGCAGTCCCGGACATTTTTTTTTTTGATTATTTTTTCAACCCTGTGACCCTATGATATTATTATATCAATCGACTCAGAATTCAATTCTGAACAACTTTCACTATGTATTTTCTCCAGAAACCAACTTGAATTTAATTTCTAAAAGCCTCGCAGCGAAGTTAAGATAAGCATTTCACCTACATATATATTCCATTCCTTCTTCACCTGTCACAATATTAAACATGCAAATGCCAAAAAAAATCCATGCAATACAATACTTAATTTAAAATTTAAATTTATTTAAAATTTATTAAATCAAATTAAATTAAATTTTAAAAGAATTTTTTTAAATAATTAATTAAACTGATACAAGGTAATTGCAACAAACTTTTTTTTGAAGTTATGAAAATGCATAGAGTGAAAGTTGTTCAGAATTGAATTCTTAGTCGATTGATATAATAATTTTATAGGGTCATGGTTGAAAAAATAATCAAAAAAAAATTACGATGAAGTCCAAAAGTTGAAAGAAAAAGTTGGTTTCTGGAGAAAATGCATAGGGTGAAAGTTGTTCAGAATTGAATTCTGAGTCCATTGATATAATAATATCCCAGGGTCACGCTTGAAAAAATAACCAAAAAAAAAAATGTCCGAGACTGCCTAACCACTCTACCCAAGTGTTCGGGCAGCCAACATAGTAGTTCAAGGCCTGCATGCCACCCGTACCGTCGTGCAGCGGCATATCATATATATGCTATGTAGCATTGTTTTGTGCTTACCCCCCACTAGGAGCCCCTCTGGGGGTGGGGAGCACCCCCCTCCAAGTGGAAAAACTTGTCCAATCGACCTCAAACTTGGTATATATACTCCACTTGCTGTATGTATATGCTACATAACATATATATAGAGCACGTGGAGTATATATACCAAGTTTGAGGTCGATTGGACAAGTTTTTCCATTTGCAGGGGGGCGCTCCCCACCCCCGGAGGGGCTCCCAGTGGGGTTGGTCGTTAGTTATGTTATAATAACTGTTTATCATTGCTAGATAACCTTATGTTAATTAAATATCTAATTATATTTCATTAACATTTGGATTGGGAATTGCCCATCTCTGGTGAACAATTTGTTTCCCGCCATTAGGAACGCATCATCCACATGATGCACTTTTTCATGAAAAAACCCACGCCAAGCATGGGAACGGTATTGAGTTATGCTTTACCGGTCCGATACGGACTCTGGTGGCCATCCAGAGGGGAAACGCAGCCTGTATGATGGGTACCGTCCCCCCTCCCTGGGGCTTGAAGAAATATACTACACCATTTTAAATTTATTTTCATTTTAACCTAACATAATCATTACCTACATTATTTATCCTTTACATAACATAACTGTACATTCTATTGTTGTCTGAATTACCTTGTAAAAAGTAATTACCGGTGATATGTTGAATAAATAAAATTTTAGATTCATAATCGACCTCTTACTGTATTTAATTTGTATGTATTAAAATAAGCAGGTCATTTGAGAGAAACTCCCTGTATGATGCCATTTAAAAAGTTGACTTCCTTTCCGATATACCTGAAAACGAAGATAACTTTACTAGGGATATTTCCTATGGAATAAGGTAGTACAATAATCCTACCTTATTCCATAGGAAATATCCCTAGTAAAGTTATCTTGCTGAAAATCTAAACAGTTAAGTAGGTAGAAATTTAAAATATTTTCATATGCAAAGCAAATTCGTTAAGTCATGCCCTCATATTTATTATTAGCAATATGTATAATAATTATTAATTATATCATATGAAAGAAATAATCTGAATACTATTTTCAAAACTGTTTATCGAGGACAGCTGTTTAGAAATAAGCTGACGAAAGTACAAGTTACATAGTTACTTCCTAGTAGATACAATTCATAAGCTCTTTTGTAGTTTGATGATAAAGTTGAGGAGATTGTCCTGGGCTCACGCACGGCCAACTTTTTAAATAAATATTATTATATTCAGGTACAAAGTACAATTACACCCGTTCGGGCCTTTAGAGTGGAGTACTATGTATCAGATGATGATAATAATGCCGGTTGTTGGACTGGATTCTGCTTAATATTATTTGAAGTGGTGATAGTCGCAATTGGTTGCTGCTCGGTTACAATTAGTGGTTCTGTCGTCGTCGGTTGTTCTGGTTGCAAGATAGCAGTTGCTACTGTTGAAATAACTGTTTCTGGTTGTTGTTCTAACACTATTGTAGATGGTATACTGTTCCTGTGTTCTTTACCTAGTATCACGAATGACCTGTTAAAGCTTATCCATTTTATGAAGAGACAAACGTACGATTTACCCCAGACGTATGTCAGTATCCCTGCTCCTAGGCAGCCTATAGCCTCTACTACTATTTTTGTCCAGAATTGCCATTCCAAGTCGGAGTGGGTCAGTTCTTCGATTGTGCGGTCTGTATAAGTAATTAGGAAACAAAAAACAAGGGAGGTGATATAATGGATCAGTGGGCGCATATAAGGCGTCTTCCGTAAATAAAATGGAAATTTAGAAAGACGCCAAGGTTACGGCCCTTTTGGTAGCTTCAAACCGTTCCATGATGATGAATATGATGATGATGCATCGATCGACATACCTTTTTTATTTGCACTCTAGAAGCCATCCCATCATCGAGCCACATTCCGTAACCCTGGCGTCTATTACTGTCCATATTTACTATTTACGGATGACGCAGTGCCTAATGCCTAACATTACTTTCCACACATATGTATTTTATTTTAGTAACTAACCAATTAGTACGTATAAACTCCATATAACACAAGCCAACGCAACTGTATGAAAGAGTGCGGAGCAGGCGACTCTCTTCTTCTCGCGCGAGCTCATCGGCAACGACTCCCAATTCCAGATCGGTTTGAACCTACTCCTCAGCTCATAAGGATGCTTGCAGAGCTCACAAGACGTGTTGTTTGACGCTCTGATCCAGTGCTGGAGGCAACACTGGTGGACGTACTTCAGTGACCCCGAGCAGACGCATGGAGAGATAAGATTGTAGTCTTGGGTTGGAGGTGGCAAAGGCGCTTGATCCTTCCTTCTATAGGGTTGGGGGGAGGGGGGAGCTGAGGAGTTGATGACTGTTTGAAGTGGAGTAGATGATGGGGAACTTTGCTGGGAGTGGATATGATGCGCAGGAGGAGAATAATTAGTTGCTATTGTCGAGGGAAGCAGTGGCTGTGGCGAGGGCGGGGTTGATGATCGTGTCTGGATTGATATGATGACGGCAGTGGGGGATGAAGTTGGGGTGGTGAGAGTTGGCGTTATGGAAGATTGGATGAGAGGGTTGTTAGTTGTTTGCTGTTGGGTTTGAATTCTTTGAAGTTTTGCTTTTCTTGGACTTGTCACCGGGGTTAAGACTTGAGGCGTTGGTGTAGCAAGTGTGTTTGGTCCACAGTGGCAAATTCTAAAACAAATTACATTATAAAATTAAAAATTACTTGGTAATTTTTGGTACGATTTTCATTACATTTTAGTACATGTATAGTAATGATGCTGATTATTACGCACCTGCAAACATCAGCATAATACAATTGACCTTGCCGTTGAACCTGCAGTAAAGACATTGTAGCTGGAGTAGGAAAAGTGCATGTTGAGAGTGTTTCTCCTACTCCCCGTCCTTCTGGTGATGATGAAGACGATAATAAAGCTCCTACTCCTCTTACCAATATCACATTATCATCAAGTTCATTATTGTTACATGTCCCTCCAGCACTACCAACATTCCCGACGGAATGATGGCTAACGACCAGTATTCTACTATTATTAGCCTGCTTCGTATTATCATCACCTTGCCGAATAATTAAACTAGACGTTTCATCTACTTCTTCATCATCATTGCCGTGCTGGACTTTTCCCTCCTCATCCAATACCCCCACCAAGCACACTGACATTGCCGTTATTGTTTTATCACTATCATATTGAGGCTCAAGGACTTGACTAGAAGTATTGCTGTCACTGCTGCAACTTTTATTCTGTTTTGCGTTGTTTGGACAACTATCCATTGTTAAATTCAACAGTCTGAGGGGGTTCGCAAAAATTGTATTGATATTGACGATAATTATGCTTAATATTATTATTAGCAAGCATTTTTTAAAGATTAATTATTTTTAGTCTCACATTTTATTTTGGTATACAGTGAAAGAGATAAAACTTAATTCTACTAGAGATTTCATAGGAGCAAAATTTTGACCCCCTCTTGCCGACGTACCTAGGCATTCCATGACAACTTTTGCAATGCTAACCTAAGCTTTACGTGCGTGGCGTGATAAATGATGGGGTCACATCAAATCTCATCATCTAGCTCAAACTGCTGCCTGCTGCTGCCCAAGTTAAAAGTAAGGTTGTCATAGAATGTCCAGGTATCTACATCCACAACAAAAAAATGCTCGGGTACCAGGAAAAAGGAAGCTTTCTAAGGGCAATGAAATCTCTAGTAAGAATAATTAGAACTCTGTGTATACAGCTATATATTTTTGTATATGGTAATGATAGCCGTTTGCTTTTCTTAAGATTATTGTTTGCTGCTTGGGATTTTGTTTTTAACCATTTTTTTGCTCTTTTATGAATTGGCGGAGTGTGGGTGAGGGTAAGTTGCATTGAGGTGAGGGTGAGTGTTGTTGACAGATAGCTTTCCTGGGATAGTTAGTATATTATAGTGGTTGGTTGAGATATCTTGTTTGGAATCATATACTTTTTTCAAACTGCAGTATTGCAAATTAATTATTGAATTATGATATGTTTTATGTATATTTATTTTACATACCTATGCCTATATGTATGCTACATATAGTTGGAAAAACTTAATTTGACGTTGAAGCATCATGAATTTAATGTTTTATGTCGAAACATGTTGAAAGTACTACATAATTTTACTTAATGATAGCTGATGTGCTAGTTTAGTTATGTAATACGAATGAAAAAATATGATTTGATGTGAATAATATTTGATACTTAATTATATCTGACGATGAGTTTATTTTACGGTCTATTGGAACTTGAGCAAGTAGAAACTGGATAACTTCAAGAGAAGACGAAAATTTCAGTTTTTGTGATTCGCCAGGTCCAATGCATGGCCCTGAACATACTATCCTTAGTTACTATCTTTGCATCTAAATTTGCTATATCTGTTCATGGCCGGTTAAGAAAAAATCGAAATCACACGCTGTTCCAATAGCTTTCATATGGCCCTGTCCGTTCTTCCCTTGTTCTTTATTCTAATCGTAATTGTCACATCACTTTAAGTTAATATTATAATCTCTAAAGTATATATCAAAAGTCGATTTCGGTATAATAGCAATCATTAGAAATACAAATTTGGATTATTGGTTTTTGGTGGCATGTAATTGTAAAAACGAAAGTCGGGGCTTCATTTCGTAGTTAGAGTTCATCCGTTTGTACATGACAAATGTCACAGTACCGTCTTTATTTTTATTTGCGGGGGGAACCCCCCGCGCCTCCCTTTATTGTGCACCCAAACTACTGCTTGTTTCATTTGATTTAGGTTTTCTTCTATTTGAATAGACGGTTTGATTCATCTTGATTACAATGATTATTAAATTTCTAAAATTACATTGAAAATACGCTTGGATAAAGCCGGATGTAAATCAGGATGATTCCCCATCAGTAGATAATATTGTTAAGAAAAGAAAATTACAACCATAGCAAAATCACTGTGCCAGGAACTATCACCATCGCGTAGAGATTCGATATGAGTATAAAAACCTTTACTCAGAGTTGGCAAAAAGTTCAGACCCCACTGCTTCCAAACCCCTTAACCTCCAAAAAGGTTAGTACGGACAAACAAACATACACTAAGGAAACAGTATATGCTGATAATTTAATTACTATGTAGTTATTGTTATTTGGAATCCAAGAATTTTTACATTCATCGGTATTCGGTGGCTGGCGACTATGACTTGGCTACTGGCTACATGGATATTTAAGGATATGATAGGATACCACCGTTATTTATTGATTCATTACTATACGTCGGAACTTTATGCCGCTAAAATCGGCAAAATATGTCACTAAATGTCGTTAAAAATGTCGAAATATGCCAAAATATGCCATATTTCATACGCCATATGCCGAAAAAATCCGAAATATGCCTAAATTAATGCCTCTCAATTAGCTTAAAACTACCTAAAACGTAAAGATATGGTGATTGGAGATCGAAGTCAGGCCAATAGAAAAGTATGCCGTTTCATGAAGTTCCGATGTATATTCATTACAAATGATTCACATAAGGAACTATCAGTTCCTTATTGAACTTGAATCAAGTTCTTTCCTCTACTGATTCATGGTCAGTGGCCAGTGGACAGAGTTGGACATATAAAAATTTTCAGATGAAAGATGAGATGGAAGATGGTTTTGTCATATTTCTTAGATGAAAGATGAGATGGAAGATGGTTTTGTCATATTTCTTAGATGAAAGATGAGATGGAAGATGGTTTTTGTCATATTTCTTAGATGAAGGATGAGATGAGTAGATGAATTACGGTTTTTGAAAGGTGAAAAGATGAAGATGATAGATGATCAATATTTTTTCAAGATGAAAGATGAGATGAAAAGGTGATCATTTTTTTCAAGATGATAGGTTAGATGAACAAATGGCTTGGATTTAGCAATGAAAACATTTTTTGAAGATGAGATGAAGATGGTCATCTTCATCTCATCTTCATCTACAGATTGTCATCTTAAGATCATCTATGGCCCAACTCCGGCAGTGGATTGTTGCAACCCCTCCAGAGGAGCATTTAATTTTGCAATTACCTTAAATTAAACCCTGTAATTCAGTAAAGATTTTAAAAAAGTTCAATTCTTCCACATCAACAGTCCGACTGTAGCATGAATAGTCAATTTCGCTCCAGCATATATGAATTAGCTGCAAAGATAGGTAGACAATATTCACAACAACCCCATCCCACGTATCCACTGGTGGTGGTGGATTTCAGACCTGTTATAGTAGATAGTCTCATCGTCAGACTTTTCGTTATAGTACGTAAATACGCTATCACGAGATGCAAATGAAATGAGTTTCATTTGCATCTCGTGACAGATGAATATTTACGTACTACAACCAAAAGTCTAAGACTATCTAGTATCTACTAGAACAGGTCTGACGGACACACCCATCACCGATCCAGTTTTCATAGGCCGATTGAGTCTTAAACAAGAACCGTTGCTGATAGCATGGGTTGTTTGGAGAAGAAAAATTGACCGTTGACAATTTACGGCCAATAAAAATATGTCAACGGTCAATTTTTCTCGTCCGAACAACCCATATGCTATCAGGAACGGTTCCTGACTTAATCGGCGTATGAAAACTGGATCGATGCTCGGTGTGGTCTGAAGTTCAGCACCAGTACTTCACATCCCTGAAATAAGAAAAATAATAATAAAAGTATAAAAAATGCATGCAAAAAAATATCTATATCAATAGCTCGCTCATAGTCGTGACGTCGTCAGCATCTTATTCTTCTTCCCCAATCGAATTTACCTATCTTAAATGATAATGATCAGCAAAGAAATACCACATACATAGAGATACGTATATATATGTATCAAATGCCGCTGCAAATTCCAATACATCTTTGTCTCATTATATCAAACATAACATAACGAATATCGCATCATTATTTTATTAGCATTTCTTATCATCATCTTTGTCTCTCATCTTCGTGTCCACTTTCGTCCACTAGATATAGTATCTACCTACCTGCTACGTACTAGTACTACTAATAGTACCTATTCTTTGAAAGGAAAACCTGTCTAACCACAACACAACAGTCTCAACTTATTCCCAATGTATTATGAGATAAATGCTATAGTATTATTATTATCACAATTTTTTAAGTCCTCTGTATAGCTCTGTATTATCTGAATAATACTAACATAGTAAGAAATCGAAGAAACCATACAGATTGTCCTTTTACCAAGTAATGACTATACCATAATCATTATTACAATCTCGAAACCAAAGACGAAATGAACAAATCTTGTGTCTTGATCATTCTTACTACGATCTGCCTGTATTAAAAGTGGAATCATCATCACAATAATAATCAAAAACATTTTAGTCTGGAAAATTCATAATTCGCGGTCATTATTATAATTTGCATAGAATTATTATTAAGTATTTAGGATACCAGTATCGAAAAATAGTCAGAACTCAGACTTCTATGAAACTAGATATGTTGATAATAAAATCACGACGAACAGTGAAAGGAGGGAGTTATAGTTATAGCGTTATACCACCATCATCATCACCCTTACTATTACTATTATTTCTCTTCTTCTCCCCATGCTCTCTGTTACTTTTAGTATCATCATTCTCATCGGTGTCATCATCATCAGCTCCTAGGTGTACAGTTAACGATGTGGGGAGGACACCCGGAGAATGTACTCATATTCGAAAGTGTAAGTATCAAATTGGGAGGCTGAGGGTTGGGGCAACTGTCACGAACTGTCCTGGTGGTGGTGGAGGGAGAGGGGATGTTTGCTGCCCAAAAGGGATGAGTATTTCAGAGATGAGTAAGGACTGATTTTTAATTTTAAATTAAAACAATACATGGTCAATATCAATAGTAATGCCAAACTACCGTATGACTAAAGATAGTTGCCATTTTTGAAGTAATTATTTATTTGTAATTCAGTTTTGTTTGTAAGCTTAGAAATTAAAACATTGGAAAAATAAATAAGCTGTACAAGGACAATAAACTAAACTTGCTCCATTCGCATTAATGGCGACTTGTCTTTAAAACACGACGAACTGAATGTATTCCAATTTAACCAATGAAGACCGATTCTATCACTGTTTGACGTTACAACTACAGTTAACTACAGTTACAAACGTTTAGAATTTATGAACGTCTATACCCAAAGATTTGAATAAATGTAGAATAGTCGACATTCTCATTAGTTTGCATTTGTCGGGGTTGATGAAAATGTTGGTTGGTTGACATTATCACAATAAACTGAACAAGAGCTTTCTCGAGTCCTGGACATTAGACCTCCGGCAAAACGCGGCCGGATAAAACGTCTACAATCCAAAAGACCTACGGACATAAAATAAGGCCAAGGCGGACAAATGACCTACAAGAAAATATAGCAGATCGGAAGAAATTGTTCAGTAGATTTCTAATTCAATTTTGTAATTACTTAACGAGTAGCTACCATATTTAGTTAACATTTAGCATATTTAATGAACTTCTTCTGCGCAACAGACGAGCTATTACTCCAATGTAGCTACTCTTTATGTAATTGAAATATTAAAATGAAAATCTACTTACCCATGCCCCACCTGCGATATTTTCTTATAGGTCATTTGTCCACCTGGGTCTTATCTTATGTCCGTAGGTCTTTTGGATTGTAGAATTGAATTGAATTGAATTGCCAAATTTATTAACGTGACGAAGAATATTACATGTGTGAACATATTGTTTTCATAT